>JAGFPH010014528.1:12200-23370 GCA_018207615.1 Philaenus spumarius | reverse complement strand
ACATTCAAACTATAGCAAGTAAAGCTGCAACGGGAATTCTCATCTACAAAACATTTACATATTTTTAAAATTGAGTTTAAAAATGTACATAAAACTAAAAATAATATGTAAATGAGAATTATAAAAAATATATACACTTATGAAAAATGTAAATTTTCCTAAAAATAGACAAATAAATCAATATTAAAGTTTCAATTTAATTATTTCAAAACTTCTTTATACACTATGTTAGATGTTTTTCCTCCTGGTGACAGAATTACTAAACTTGATGGACTACTTGTTCTGGAACATCCAACATATAATTGTCCGTGTGAAAAACAATCTTCTCTTAAATCAATTCCAGCTCTTTTTAATGATTGTCCTTGTGACTTATTAATTGTCATTGCGAAGCACACTTTAACAGGAAATTGAATTCTTTTGAAGTCAAAGGGATAGTCCGATGGTATCATAGGTATGCGTGGAATGAAAACTGATTCACCTTTGGCACTTCCAGTAATAACTGTTGCTTCAATAAGATTTTTCTGGAGGGCAGTCACACGCAGACGTGTACCGTTGCACAGTTTTGGAGGGCAAAGGTTTCTCAAAAGCATAATAGGTGCACTAACTTTAAGCGTTAAAACATGTGGTGGAAATCCAGGCGGGTTCAAAGAATTCAGGAACTCTGTTGGAAATTGTACTGCATCATCAACTTTTAAAGCTGAATCAACAGACATATATTGCATTTTTTTCAAATTGTAATGAATTTAATAAAATATTATTAATTTCAGAAGTTGTGTCATTTTTTAATGTCAAAATGGCTCTTTCGCATAGCCAGTCAATCGATTTATCTTTGAGATTTTTAATGTCGGGATATATTCTCGATATCAGGTCTTCCAAAGTACTTACTACTGTGCCTAATCCTGTAGGCAAAGTAATTTTTCCTTCTGACCCTGGATAATCGCCGTTTCCAATTTGTAACAGGAGTTCAGAAAACTGCACAGCAGTAACATTTCCGCTTAAGTAAACTCTTAAATTTTTTGTGAGCGAAAGTTTCGTTATTTGAGGCCATAGATATGAACTCTTGATGCAAGCTTCGACTTCATTGGCTCGAGTTCCTCTCGGTACAACTGGTAAAGTCTGACGAAAGTCTCCTGCTAAAAGAACTGTTACTCCACCCATCAAAGTATTCTTTGAGTTTCTAATGTCTTGCAGACATCTGCTCAAAGCTTCGAAGCCTTTTTTATGTGACATTGAGCTCTCATCCCAGACAATCAGTTTGCAATCCTGTAAAATTTTTGCTAGATTTGATTGTTTATTGATATTGCATGAAGGAGTTGTGGAATAATTTAAATTCAATGGCAGCTTAAAGGCTGAATGTGCGGTTTTTCCTCCATCCAATAATGTAGCAGCAATACCAGATGATGCTGTTGCCAAAGCGATGTTATGGCTACTTCTCACTTGAGCCAAAAGCAAGTTAATGAGGAAAGTTTTACCAGTTCCACCAGGAACATCTAAAAAGAAAACTTTCCCTAAGTTGGATTCAACGCTGTCTAAAACTCGATCATAAACGATTCGTTGTTCATCTGTTAATGAGGCTTCGTTTTTCAATACAGTTTCATTCAAAGCAACAATATCATAATTAGTTTCTCTCACATAATCTTTGTTTCCTAAAATTTCACCAGATCTTTTTGGATTAGGTAAACCGTATTCTTTCATGTTTAGTCCACCTAAAGCTAAAACAGAATCTTCAAGTAACTCTAAACACCTATTGTATACTAACTCTACTGATGGATTATTTTGTAAATGTTGTCCGTTCAATTGGTTCATAATATCTTCTGAAAGATCACCCTTAAATTTATTCCACAGACTCAATGCATCGGAGAGATGGCAAAATACCAGCATTACACTAAATAGTTCCCGCATTTTAAAAGGTGAGCGTGTTATTGCAGCTTCTTTTAAAGTAAACTCCCATTGCTGGTCATCTTCTAATAACCCGAGCGCCTTGCATGTTGCTTGGAAAGTAGGATACTCAATATGATTTACTGTTTTTAAATAAGAAAAGGATGTTGGGCCTCTAATGTGATGAAGAAGAAGACGGAGATGATAACACTCTACGTTATAGGGATGAATAGTGTATACTCTACCTAAAGCATGATCCTTTCTTACTCCTGGCCAACCTTCTACAGCTTCTCCTCGTTTACGCCGAACAAATTTTGTATTTTGCCATACGTAGTACGAAGGCACTTGTAAGTAATGTAGAGTTTTAGCAAATTCGTCATTTTGGCATAATTCGAAAAATGCCAAAAGAGTTGTTGTTGGTTGATGAATAAGTTTTTCATTTATATTATCCGCAGTAAAGTAAATACGTTGTCCATTTTCTAGATGAACATCAAGGTGAGTGACAGCTGGATACCTGTCATGAATTGAAAATCCTAAAATTCTCCAAACTGCTTCGGAACTACTTATATATCGACCACTTTCATACATTTTTATTTCATCTATCTCGTTTTTTTTCTCCATAGCAAATGCTGCTTGATCGTTGCCTTTAGTAATATATTTGCAAACGTACTTTATAGACTTTACAGAGCTGGTTATTTCTATATTAATATCGGCGTTAAAAGTACGTAACAAAACAGGGTTATAAGGTACTACCCATCGGTTGTCCAAATCTACTGATTTTATGTTCACCTCAAAACCTCCATCATCTGGCGATCGTCTTTTATATTTTGGATATCCATCTTCACCTCTTCGAGTTTCTTGAAGAAGCATAGCCGGATAATACTTAGTGCAACGCCCATCTTTCATGCAAGGAGAGCTTTTATTCAAAATGCCACATGGTCCATGTATCATATTGGCCTTGACTATCTCATAAAGTAGTAGATCTTCATCAGGGTTTGGAATTTCAGCACATACGAATTTATCTATCATATTGGATGAAATTCTATCTTCCAACCATAGCAATATGTGAACATGTGGCAAGCCTCGCTTTTGCCATTCAACAGAATACATGTGACATCGAACTTTTCCAAACAGTTGGCCTTTAAACAAAAGATCTGTTAACTCTTTTACTTTACGATTGAAAACTCTTGCAATAATATCAGGACGATGATAATGTTTTTGCCCAGGTAACAATGATTCTTGAATCTCCTTCCACTTTGGATTGCAAGTGAATGTTATAAATAAATCTGAACTTCCATAATGTCGGACGTAAGTCATTCCATCCTGACCCCGTTCATGCATATACCGAGGTCCTCCAGTAAAAGATGATGGCAATACTACTAATTTTCCAAGTTGATCTGCTTGAACGTCTTGTCTTCCTATGGCGTCTTTTAAATGAATATAATTATCTGCCCTAAGCCTTTTTTGTTGATATCTGATATAATTCAATTTTTCCGTCTCTATTTTGGCGTACATGTCAACTAAATACTGACTAAATAAAGCAATATAACGAAGCAAATAGTTATTTTCTCCTTCCCTCTCCATAATTCTGTAGGCATAAAAACAGGCAGCAGATACATTTTTGTTCAAAGGAAGTTTTGTTGTAGGATCACATTGTGAAAAATGTCTATTGAATATCCATCTTCTCCGTGGCAAAACATAAGCGGATATTGTAGTGCATCATAAGATCTATGAAGTTCACTGATACGTTGTAGTTTATTATCGTGGCTTTGAATGACAATATCCCGCTTTTCGAACTGCTGTCCAACTATTACCAAAGCTACCTCATTAGATGTGGGAGCATTGTAACAACCTCTATGAGCGTTGGCAGGCTTTCTGTCTGCGTGAATCACTATTTGAAAATGTTCGCAATTCTCCGGTACCTTATCTATAGTAGTTTTTAAATCTCTAATGTACTTATTTTCACTATGAAGCATATCTTGCAGCTGTTTAACTAAAAATAGTTTGACATCTGGATAGTTCGAGCACCTAAGTCGAGCTTCTTTTTCATCTTCACCAACAAAATAGATTTGCAAAAATTTAGCCTCTTCTTCTGAATGTGGGAGCAAGCTTCCATATAAATGGTAAACTTGGCCTTGCACTTTAAAAGTTGGCATAAAACCATCTTCAACAATCTGTATAGCACCAAAAGATGTCATCTGAAAGCAACCGTTGTACCGCCTAATGCGATCAATGAAGTGGCTTTGCTCAGGGTGTTCACCAATAAGTAAATTATATAGTGGTTCTGGTGGAGGTTGCAAAGGGGTGAGCTGTACTTTACCAGAACTACAGCACATATTAAGTGTCTCGCCTTTCCATTTAAGAGCATGGCAAAACCGACATTTTTCACTCATGATACCAATGTCATTTTTATAAACTATATTAGGATCATAGGCCAGACCAGAAAGTTTTTTATTTTTCCATGTGCGCAAACGAATTTCTGCCCGAAATCCTGGATTATTTCGATCATATAGATTTTGGGATGCTCTATGAACTTCAACATGATTGCTTTGATACTTAGCTGCTGCAGCTCTGTGGACTTCTGGGTGATTGTTTTGATAGGCAACGGCTGCTGCTCTGTGCACCTCTGGGTGATTATTTTGATATTTAATTGCTGCTACTCTATGCATTTTTGGGTGACGCATCTGATATGCAGCTGATGTACATCTATTTAAATCGGGGTGATCATCTTGATACTTTTCCACAGCTATTTGATTACCTTTCGGGTTGGTTTGTTTATACTTTTTCACAGCTTGAATACTTTGATTTTTTCGTGTTCTGTTTGTGTACCTAGCACGACGCTTTTTATTTTTGACATAAATAGTTAATGTAGAATTTTGTGAAACATTGTCTTCGGAAATAGGCAAATACACGTCAAAATGACCACTATTAATATTCCCACTTAGGCGCAATCTTTTTACCGGTACGGGGAATGTGTCTGTACCAAATTTTGCATAAAGATTATTATTATAATAAACTTCAAACAAAAATGGAAATATCTCACCAGCGGCAACCAATTCGCAATAACCAGCATATACTGAATGTTGATTCATTTCACGTACATACTCCACAGAAGTTGAAAAATTATCGCCATTGGAGTTATAAGACATCTCAGCAAAGTTATTCCAATTTTCAGCCACATACGTAACAATTGTTTCTCGTAGCTCCTGACACCTTTCTTGGGTATTAAATAAGAGAAAAGAAAGAGCTCGAAAAAGGCAGGCCCCATCTCCAATGATAGATACAACAGTTTGGGGTATTAACATCTTATTGGCATTAATCTCATCTATCAACATGTTTTATCACTTTGTTGAACAAAAAAAGTAACTTCATTTAGTTCATTGTATAAAGTTATATAGTACTGTACTATAAATTATTTGTACATTTACCTTAATTATACCGGTTAATTTTAGTAATATACAAACTAAAATTGGTTTTGCTGTTCCAGTAAATGACACTTATTTTTTCCTAACAAAATTGTTTTATTTAAATAGGCCTATTATAACTTTGGGTTGATTTCACTAACTACTTAATTGGTATACACTTAAAACTCGATTTTTTTTTGTAAAATGCACTATTTATATTCATTCAAACGCACAATGTTTGGGTGTATCCCAGTAACATATTTTGTAGAATTTGTTTGTAATATTATTTCTCCATTGTGTGACTTCACTGGAACATTTTCTTAGTTCTCGCTTTGATACAATATTTCTGATGAAACAGTGATGTAATCATTCTTGAGAGGATGTTAAAAGTTAGAATTTAAACAAATATATAAATAATTATACATAGGCCTACACATATTTCATGTAAGCTGTAACACTGAGCAAATAAAAAAAATGTAGGCCTAAAATTTGTTAATTTGGTTGCTATGGTAATAAATCTAAATACTTTCAAGAAACATGTGTTAGTTCAGTATAGGCCAAACATAAAATTGTGTTAAGTTTTTGATCCAAATCAGCTGTTTATTCATAATATGTAACAAAAGATGTAATTAGCCTATATTACAGTTAAACTTTTAAATTGACTTTTCCTTTGTTTTTATGTAAAGCTAGGCATACACGGTCCGATTTGTAGGACGACCGAGTTGGACTGCAAGTTGGATGCGTTTCACCACTCACGATCCAACTTACCATCCAACTTACGTTTCCAATTAACATTAACATCTGATTTTAAACTTTGAAGCAATTATTTCTTTTTCTAAATTTTAGGCTAGGTTTTTATTAAAATGTAGACCTGAGCATTGCTGGTTCTTTTAACCTTTATTAGGCCTATTTATAACTGATGTTATAACATAAAATAATTTCATTTTGGACATTTACGATCTTAGTTTTGAGGTTATTATTAATCCTACATCTATATTATAAAGAAAATATAACATAATTATGTGTATAGAAAGTTCTAACAGGTTTGGCGTGCGAAGCACGCTGGGGTATCCCTAGTAGGTAATAAATAAAAAATATACACATTGATTTACATTATTCAAAACGTTCTCAAATTTTCAACTCCACGACAAGAAATCATTCCAATTCAGTCTTCTTTCCTTGTAGGCCTACATAGTGGTAGTTTTATACAAATGTACAGCAATTACTATATGCAAATAATTAGACTAAACAATTCCCTATATTTTGTCAGTATACTTACAATCACTTATTTTTTTAAATATAGTAGACAACCGCCTATATTTTTTTCAGTATAGAAAACAATCCATATATATTTTCAGTATAGTAGACAATCGCCTACATTTTTCAATATAGTAGACAATCGCCAATATGTTTTCAGTTTACTAAATAATCACCTTTATTTTTTTATTATACTATATTTTTTATTATACTATATTATACAATCTACTATATTTTGTCAGTATACTTTCAATCGCCTACATTTTTCAGTATACTAAACAATCACCTATATTTTTTAATATAATAGACAACTGCCTAATTTGTTTTAGTGTATAGTAAACATTCACCTATGTTTTTCAATAGGTTAAGAAATTATTTTTGAACTATTGTGACGCGAAGATGATCAAAAACATGTCAGTTTGCATAAATTGCATCACTTGTGTTCACAAACACCTATTCTCCCGGTACCATTCAATAAATTCCAAAAATCCTTTATTATCCATTATTATAGAAGTAAAAATTTACAAAGTATAGGGGAAAAGGGAAGATCAAACATCAAAAAGGAGAAAGTTTAAAATGACAATCGGACGATCACCCCATTCACAGTCCGATTCCGTCGGAAGTTGGAAGTCGGATCATCTTGTAGTCTGATCTGGGACTCCGATTTGTACGATTATCCAACTCGTCGTCCATCAAGACCATTCACGCTCCTACATCGGATCCTACATCGGACATCGGACATTGAATCGGACTACAAATCGGACCGTGTATGGCCAGCTTTAATTTTGTTAACCTAACCTAAAATTAGTAGTTGGTTGTGCAAAATAATAAAAACAAAATTAGCAGTTGTAGGGTATTTTTTTCAAGTGATTTTTTTATTTTCAAATAATTGTATCAAAAATTAAAATTTCATAATTTGTAAATTTAAATCATTAAAATAATAATATTATGTTAGTTGGTTGCTATGGTAATAGATATAAAAAGTATTCAACAAACCATGTGTTGGTTCACTATAAATAGGCCACTCCTAGAATTGTGTTACTAATTAATTTACTAAGTATTTCATTTGAATCAGCTGTTTTATCTGTTATAGGGATGGGAGTGAACCCCAGTATTTTAATCATTTTCAACCCTTAAAGTCAATATTTTGCAAAATCCTTTCTTAGTGCGCCTCTACATAGTGTTATTAACGTTCCTTGAAAGTTTCAAGTCTATAGCTATCATAATTTTGGCTGTACGTTGATTATGAATCAGTCAGTCAGTCAGTCAGGACATCTTCTTTTATATATAGAGATAGATAGATTATATATCTAAATAAAAAATAATTCGACCACGCAGCTGGACCGCTGACGTGAGTTGAGCAAATTTCCAAAATCAAGTTTATAGGCCTATGTTTTAGGGTTTCAACCAACAATTTGGGAAATAGGTCTACTCAAGAAGGCGTTGAACAGCTGTCTGTGTACGCAATATATTAGTAGAATTTGTTTGAACCTAATGGCCTCGCGAGTTTGCACACTTGGCTTCGAACCGGGTACTTTTATGGTATTTTACGTTTTGATAGATTTTGGGGGAACCAAGCGAGCTATAAGGTCGCGTAAAAAAAAAAATGTGCAGAATAACACCCTACATTTATATTTTTAGAAAAAACTCTAAAATAATTTAATTCTCGTAGCAAAAATCAAAAATAATTGTTACTTCAAGTCAAAAAACGTACTTCCGGTTGTTGGATTTTTTTGGCTAACGAACTCGTCCGAGCCACATAGACAACCAACATGTGTACCAAATTTGAACCAAATCGGACTTAAAATATGGCCGCTAGAGTGCGAACACATATATATATATGAATTTTTTTAACCCCAAAACGTGTTCTGGGGACCATGATCGGTGCTCATTTGCTACTCCCGACCTTGGGTCTCACCATAAGGGCCACTGCAATAGCTCATTTTTCCTATGGAAATTCGCTAAAAAGTATCTTTTAATTGTTATACTTTCTCACTATACTATAGTATAAAGAAAGTATAGTGATCGCAAAAAAATCGATGTTACATTTTTGTGGAAATATCCGTTTTAGGACCCCCTTAGTCCAAAAAAGTGGTTTTTACAAAATATCTGTCTGTATGTCTGTATGTATTCAAAGCTAGAGCAAAAACTATTCTATCGACTTCAAACAAATTTGCACCAGACATGTCAAGTAGGCCTGCATAGATACACGAAAAACGGTTTTGAATTTTTTTAAAAACAACCCCTTTTTGGCAAAAAAATCCCCAAAAAACCAGTTATTATTTTTTTTTTAAAACGGCTCTAACGATTTTGATAAAATTTTGCTTATTTGTAGCCTTTAATGTACAGTACCATATGCAAAAAAACCGCATCTTTCTAAAAATTATCATCTAGCCAATAATAATAATAACTGATTTTGGGGTTTTTTGGCCATTAAAGAGGGTTGTTTTTCAAAATTTTTCAAAACCTTTTTTCGTGCATCTACACAGGCCTAATTGACATGTTTGGTGCAAATTTGTTCGAAATCGATCTAGTAGTTTTTTTTCAGATAATAATAATAATATTTATTAGTTAATCTCCTACTTTAATAAATCACCTCTCCTACCCCACCTACAATTATGAAGTCAGAGTGAGTCTGTTTAATAATTTAAATATGTTTGTGAGAAAGTATGTGCCAGTTTCTTTTACCGTTTATTTTATTAATTTCCTATTGATAGATCAAATGATTTAAAAGTTATTCATATTATAGTGAATAAATTAATAACCGAATATGTTTATATGTTTTAAGATGTTGTACGAATGTTTCCAAATTTAAACTAATAGGTATTTCTTCTTAAATTTGTATAAACGAATACATTGGTGATAAGATTTTGTACTTATATTCAGTTTATAACCTCAAAACAAACCTTATAACGTATTATATCACAGCATACATTAGTTCCATAACTCGTATTTAAAAAAATCAACTTCACAAGAAATTATAATGACTGAAGTTGTAAACATGACAACAAAGTATAATCTACGCTGGATTTTGTTTAAGTATTTACAGATGATATGTGACATATTATATGTTACTCACGTACGTAGTGCAATCGCTTTTATAGGAGTTGATGTTTTATTCCCGGATTGATGTTTTTTGGTAGTAAATATGCTTCAAAATTGCTGATGTTTTAGTGAAAGGGACCTAGTGGGATTCTTCAGATTCTCTTTTGTTTGTTTTTCGATCCGATTCAAAATGGTGAGTTTAATCGTGTGTAGGGATTTGAGGAGTATATAAGTATTAGGGTTTCTTTCCCCACCTAGATAAGTGGTAGTTAAATATGCTTCAAAATTGATGACTTTTTTGTGAAAGGATTCTTGTAAGATTTCCCAGGTATAGATATTTGTATTTTTCGATTCTACGCAAAATGAGGGCCTATTTCATTCAGCCCAAAATGGCAAAGTTATAGGAAGGAAATTGCAGGATTTCTCCCACTCATAAGCCCGAGTACAATTTGTGAGTTATATCATTTAATTTACTATAATTGTGTGCACAGGTATTTTTGGTACAGTTCCCGAAACAGAATTCATTGGAAACTGCAGATAAATGATTTGTTCGCTATCCATTAATTACTAATTCCCTGTTAAGAAAATTCGGCTATAGTAATGCGGCAGTGATGTTTATGCGTTATTGTTTTTTATTAATGTAAATAACGTTTTCAGTTACCAAAAATGTCTTTGTTTTTGATAAATACAGTTCGTCTCGCAACCTTCCAACCAAAATTTACAGTGTAATTCAACAGGTCAACATTCCCAAATAATATGTTATAACATGTGTCCTGTCTTGCTTGGTTTAGAAGTTGTCTGTCTGTATGCGTTTAGAAAATATAAATTAATAAAACTCATCGTGCGTGTATATCACATTGATTTACATAAATGCGCTAAACGTTATATTGCTGAAGTTATCCGTTTCAAGATGGCGGCGGTTCAGACTTTAAAAAAGTTAAATATCTAAAATCAAAACTAAAGATTTTACGAAAAATTTAAAAAATACAAAACAATTTAGACAATTTAAAGACAAACCTAATGGAGGGTCGATTTTTATCATTGAGTCAAGGGAAACTGAGAAAATTTAAAAATGGTGGATGAATGTAGTTTTCATGATGACTTTCCGTGAATGTAGTAATCATCAACTGCCAGTGCTTACCTTTGCGAGTTTCCACCTCTTTCTGTGGCTTCGGATTATGGACCTTTTCGCTTCGCTCGCAGCGGACAAAACTCTTGAACCCGGCAGTCGACCTAGGATCAGAAACTGCCCTCACGGTAAAATTCCATACTAGGATTTGAACTGGGTACTTTTATGGTATTTTACGTTATAATAGATTTTAGGGGAACCAGAAAAAATAATGTTCAGAACAATCCCGCATACTTATTTTTTTTAGATAAAACCTCCAAAAATATCATTCTAGTAGGAAAAAATTCAAACAACTTTTACTTCCGTTAAAAAACGTGCTTCCGGTTGGTGAATTTATTTTGGCCAACGACCTCGTCCAATATACTTAGAAAACTAACGAGTGTACCAAATTTAAACCGAATCGTTAAGTCATGTGTAATAATTGGTTTGTTCAACCCGACATAATATACCAACACAG
>JAGFPH010014528.1:0-12190 GCA_018207615.1 Philaenus spumarius | reverse complement strand
ATGTGTAATAATTGGTTTGTTCAACCCGACATAATATACCAACACAGTAAACACAACAATATTGTAAATACATCATATGCTGTTATTATCTTTAACTTTGCTATTATATCCTTTTTGAGTAATTTAGGTTTGAAATTTTCAAACAGCCGCCATTTTGAAACGCAAGATTGGATTTAATCGCCTATGTTTCTTGAGATATATCATTGTTACTTTAAACTTCATGAAAAGTTTGAACTCAATCAGTCAAACATTTTTTTAGATATGAATTATTTTGTACAAAACCGAATAGCGGATATATGGAAAACGAAGCTTTCTCGGGCCTCTGTTTGGTAAACTTTTTTCTTAATTTTAGCAATAGGAGTTTTACTATAGGTGAAGTTCCGAGAGATTTCCGCATATAGTTGTGAATTACCCTGTATATAACATTTTTTATGGTACCAAAAACCTGTGATCGGTGTTCATTGGCCACTCCCGACCTTATGTCTCACCATAAGAGTCACTGCAATTGCTCTTCTTTCCCATAGACATTCGATAGTAAATAGAGTGTAATTAACGTTGAAATGATGTTTTCACGACGGTTAAGTATGCTTCACATTTCTGAACATAACTTATCCTTCACAGTGTACGTTAAAATACCGAATATATTTGAGGTGTAAAGAGTTTGGCGTCTATTTAAAGGAATGTTTGAAACACTCGAACGTGGTTTAAAAGATTCAACACGGTTTGAATAGTTAGGCATAGTTAGTGTTTTGAAACCACAATTCCAAAGCGCAAGATAAAGTTTTAATGGTTCCAAAGTTTAATGAACGCCCGTAGTGGACTATTCAAACTGAACAAGTTAAACACAGTGAATACACGTTATCGGACGTTTGAAAAAGTCGGACTAAAATAAGAAACGCACCAAAGAACTAACTACTTGATTGTTTAAATATTTTGTTTAAAAATCTCATTACAATAATTATAATATATTGGGAGCTATTGGTTCGGCACTGCTTCGTTATTGCTTGATTTTAGAATATAAATTGAATAAGTAAACAAACACGATTTAGTGAGTGTATTGAAAAATGAATTTTGTGGCTAAAATATCACTACTATGATCGTATGGATCGTATTAAAAACGTGTAATTAACAATAAGTCACCTTGTATGGCTCCGCCACATGACTTCTTTCTTCATTTTCACCTACGCGTTTCAGAGCTCATGCTCCATCCTCAGAGTATATCCCTCAATAAGAGTCCGTCAATAAATAAAAACATAAAGTCACAGGCACTCATCCGTCGTGTATTGAGGGATAAACTTTGAGGATGGAGCATACGCTTTGAAACGCGTAAGTGACAACGAAGAAAGAAGTCACGTGGCGGAGCCATACAAGATAACTTATTGTTAATTAAACAACCGTGACTTGGTACCAAACAAAATGAATCTTAAATTAAACATGTGTGTGTTAATGTTAATGGAGTTTATTCAATACAGGTAGCTATCCCGTTTAATTATGAATTAAATTTAATGGTAGCCATAACATTTCATTACTTTTACTTAAGTAATCCTATTGAGAATTGTTTTTTTTATGTCACTTAAGAATAATATTACACAATTTTAGTTGTATAACGTGTAGGAAGTTATTTCAATTTGTATTTATTGTATAAGGGTAGCAACCCCATTTTAACCCCTTAAACTGTAGCAATTGTAATGTATAAACAATTCAGACATTAAAATCATTAAATTAAATTTTTTGTGAAATCCATAGCACAGTTTTTGAGTATATATTAGGGCAATTTATATTTATTTTATTGTCTAGGGGTAGCTCATTTTAATCGCTTTGATTGTAGAGGCCATATTCTCAAACAATCCTTTTATTAATTCGTGTAAATTGTTAAATGTTTATTGAAATTAGTCGAGTAGTTTTTAAGTATACAGAGAAAGTAAGAGTACAAATAATTATTTAATATTAAGGGTAGTTATCAAATTTCTTTCTTTTGACCCCATTTCAACCCCTTGGGCTGTAGTAATTGTAATGTCCAAACACTCCAGGCAATTATATGAATGATGTGTGTATTTTTTAGTTAAATTGGTCGAATAGTTTTTTAGGATTTAAAAATTCACCTAAATCCTTTGATCTTACTAAATCTAGCTAAGTATAAAAGACTACGGAAAATCAAATTATTATATACTGTTCGTAGGGGAAGAACTTGCACAACGGCAATGCTAAGGTTTTTTTGAATGTTTAAACTTATTTTCAATTGATCTAGAAACTTAAAAATCATGGAATATTCACATCAACCAGCTAAGTGAATGTAAGAATTTGTTCGTTGTGGTTGGAAAAAGGGAAAGTACGTAAATAATCAATATCCTCAAAAGTATTCATGTGGCCATTATTCCCGCAGGAGTAGGGCATAAAGACCACATAGCTTAAAGGTGGTAAATACATTTAAAAATATGTTTTAAATTAGAACAACATTTATTTTAAAGAAAGTTTAACACATTTAAAGTAAAAACATAATTTTAAACATGTTGAATACAAAATACAAAATAAGTTACCAATTACAAAAAAAAAATTAAAGGAAAGTCATTTTTTAGAATGTTTAGCTACTTTCGTGGTTCGTGGCTGTACCCCTTGGACGTCTACCTTCAATTATCTTGGTGTAACACTGGACAACTCGACTTCAGGTGACACGCGTTGAACACCGAAGGAAGGCGGATCCAAGGCTGACTTCGGCCTCTGCTGACACAACCCGCTGACTACTCGAACTAAAGTGGCAATTTGTCTTTTGACAGTGCGATCAGTGCTGATGTACGCGTCCACGGCTAGGTGGGCGCTTGCCAGAAAACCCAACAGGAGGAAACTGGAGAGGATTCAGACAGTGGCTCTGCGCAGACTCGCACCTCTGACGTGGTATGTGAGGAACACCACCGCTAAAAAGTCAGCTGGCTTCCCTACATTATATTGCTAAAAAATGCGCTTCTAAACTGTTACAGGATGCTCGCGACTCGGACTTTGCGCACATAGCCGAGATCTGGAGGAGACTCGACATAACTGAGGACGGTAGGCCATGGCCAGCCGCCATCTTAGGTGATCCACCTTAGAGTCACGACTGCTGCGACTCCGCCTTTCCAGAGCCTCTAATTTGTATTCGTGTCCTAGTGAGTGTGTCCAGTTTGCAGCCATTAGAGGGTTCCCTAAATGCTGCTACCGCTCTCCCCACTGAATGTCCTTGGGGGAGGGAAAGGATGGTTTAGTGGGTAGGGTTCCTCACTTGCATTCCAGTGAGAGATGAGCCCCACAGTGCCTCTCTGACGAGAGGTCTGCGTAAATGCATATCATCCAACAGAAAAAACCCTTGTAGTCTAAAGACACTCTTTGTCTTACAATCCTTCCAAGAAACTGAAAACCACTCCTTTGCTCGTTGAACATAATGAAGGGGTTTTTGTAGGTGAACATTAAATGATTTATATAAGACACGAGTATATACGAGTGGTATTCGGTTTTTACCATTAGGGGAAGAAACTGTTGACGCGCATGCGTCAACCAGTGCAAGCAGTTAGTTTCTATTGTTAAGGACAGATGGCGTGAGCTGGTGGTTATAACGTTGCAAATTTTATACCTCTTAATATTGAAATTATTACGTTTTATCTTTTAATCATTTGTATGCAATATTTCGTAGAGAGAAGGGATGGGATAGAGAGAGACAGAAATTTCAACGATGATAAGAAGTAAAGCAATTCGCTTGAGTAACCGTTTTAATTAAATATTTCACGACCCACTTACCTATATTACAGAACTGGCTCTAACAATTAATTTTAATACCCAATTTATGACTACTCCTAAATATTCCAAAGTAATTCCGTGACTAATTTAAATATAAGGAAACAGAACGCTATGAACGGCAAAGCGACTAAATTATTAAATTAAATTTCTTAACATTTAGGATTTGAGCAAACTCGCTAATATATGCGCGTTCATTTAATGAAATAAGTACAGGAAATTACTATGAGTATTTTGAATGTTATGTACTCCGTCGTGTGACTTCGTTATGCTGTTCTATTTATAGCGAGTTTCGAGATCGTAATTTCATTTTTAAGTTTTTTTTTACAACTGTTTAGGTTGTCATCTATATATACTGTATATATATATATATATATATATAGTTCTGTTTTTGAGATCGAAGTTGATCTGGCGCGGAAAATATTACAACTCATGTGGCTCTGAAACCTCTAGTTGATCAAGGCGTCTTAAGTTGGACAAAACCAACTTAAGACACCTTAGAAAAGTATATTATTTATATACGGCTCTACTATATATCTTTAGAAATCTTACTCAAGTTGGTCAAAGTAATATACAATCCCAGCACCTAAATTACAACTTCTGACTATGCGATTTCAAAGAAAAAGGTCTTAAACTGTTTGGCTTTACTTGGAGTATTGTTTAAAACATAAATATACGTCATGGTATACCCAAAACTGAAATTACTACAATATAGTATTGTATTACCTGTGACTATGCGATTTCGAAAGAATTTTTTTACACTCTTTCCATGGATTGAGCAGTTACTTAGTGTAACGTTTTGAAAATGTAATGAGAGTGCATTTGTATGATTCGATCGCGTTAGGTGCATCAAAATTAAAAATAAATACGCGCACAGTTATCGAGAACAATGCTACCAACGGAGTAAAGAAAGAGGATACCATGTGGGGTATCGTTTTATAAGATTTTTGGTATGGGAAATCCAATTTTGACAGTTACAGAGTCGTAGCGCTTAAGGGTCCTGATTTTGGAGTAAAATTTTGAAAATGAAGTGTGAGATGTCGTTTTATATGTTTTTGGGTACGAGAAATCAGATTTTGACGGTTGAAGAGTCGTAGCGCTTCGGGGTCACAATTTTGGAATCAAAATTTCTAAAATACCATGTAGGATATTGTTGTATATGTTTTTGGATATGAAAACCCTGATTGTGACAGGAAAAAAGGTCGTAGCGCATATGGGTTCCGATTTTGGAGCCGAA
This sequence comes from Philaenus spumarius, assembly GCA_018207615.1. Taxonomy (NCBI): domain Eukaryota; kingdom Metazoa; phylum Arthropoda; class Insecta; order Hemiptera; family Aphrophoridae; genus Philaenus; species Philaenus spumarius. The sequence continues at coordinate 7,191 of JAGFPH010014528.1, read as the reverse complement.
ATTTTGAAAATAAAGTGTGAGAAATCTTTTTATATGTTTTTGGGTACGAGAAATCATATTTTGACAGTTAAAGAGTCGTAGCGCTTCGGGGTTACTATTTTATTATATCATTTTGAAAATATCGTGTGGGGTATGGGTTAGTGGATATTTTGGTACCAGAAATCAGATTTTGATAAAGACATAGTCGTATAGCGAAAGGGTAACAAATTTGAGAAAACATTTTGAAAATACCTTATGTGGTATCGTTTAACGTATTTTTGGATACGCGAAACCCGATTTTGTTAGGGTAAGGGTCGTAGCCCTTTGGGGTCACGATTTTGGAATCAAAATTTTGAAAATACCATGTAGGATATTAATGTATATATGTTTTTGGATCTGAAAAACCTGACTGTGACAGGAAATAGGTCGTAGCGCTTCGGGGTATTGATTTTTGAGTCCAAAGTTTGAAAATACCGAGTGGGATATCATTTTTTTTGTTTTTGGGTACGACAAACTATATTTTAGCAATTAAAGAGTCGTAGTGCTTTGGGGGCACTATTTTAGGTAAACATTTTGAAATTGTTGTTTTGGGTATGGTTTAATATGTATTTAGATACGAGAAATCAGATTTTGATAGCACGAAAGGGTCACAACTTTGATCCAACATTTGAAAATACCTTGTAGGGTATCATTTTTTATGTTTTTGTGTATGGAAAGAATGATTTTGACAGTAAAAAGGTCATAATGCTTAATGATTCCTATTACATTATAGTTTTATATGTTTTGGTTAAGAAAACGATAGTTTTATAATATATAGAAAGGATCTTATGTAAGGAGGCGGCGGTGCAGCGGTATTGTTTATTAAACCGAAACACAATTATTTAAATTAAAAATTTATTAAACACCTAACTTTTTTTTCTACAATTATGATTATCTGCTACACGTGTGCTACCGGTCCAACATCCCTACCCAGACTGCCCTTTGTCTTTAGCAAGCAAGGCTTGGATTCACACGTCGCCTAGAAATTCAGCATATTCCAATGAAGTCTACACTCTTAGTCATAGCTAATAAAGTTAATGTAATCTCATAGTTATAAACTGTAATCTCATTTATAACTGTAGATCTGCTACATCACACGTAGCTATTCGGGGTCACGATTTCGAAAATAACTTGTGTGCTATCGTTTTATATGTATTTTGTACAAGATACGCGATTTTTATATAATGGGTATTACCAAAAAGTAACAAATTTGGGCCAACAGTTGGAAATTACAGTATCGGTATAATTTATTAAACATTTTAAGATATGTGTAGTTTTTAATGTTGCTATTCAAACAAATGTTTATTTCAAATAAAATGTTCAAACAAACCAGTGGTGTTATTTTCATACATGACAGAAAATCTATTAAAGATACAAACATTTATGAAACAGTATAGTGTGGCACGGCCCTCTCTCATTCACCACTACGGTGTCCAAGCAATGGTGCGTCTCCCTTTTTGTAAGCTTACACATAATGATGGCACAATAATTGTAATTTTAATTTGGGCGAAATTTTATAACAAGCTTTTCTATTATGGGTTTTGCATGGGCTTAAAAATTAAATGACTAACGTGATAAAAGAAATGTTGATTGTTTCATTAGTTTCTAAACAATTTGTATATACCTTTAAAAACGGATGTTTCGTAAGATTACAAATCTTTTGCAATTAATATATATGATTCACCTACAATACGATGATAAGCCTAGTCGCAAGTGGATGTAATTCGTGCGTAGTCAGGCTACTTTTGGAATCTTTAAGTGTTAGAATTTTATTTTATCCTTTGCTCCTGCCCAGATTGCTCGAGCAATTTGCGATAACGAACTACGTATGGACTGCCTAGTCGCTTCCATTGTAATAAAAAAAACTTTCAAATTATATAATAAATAAATAATTATATTATTAAGAAAAACCTAACTTTAATTTGTATCCCCACGAAGGTAATAGATTAGATGGTCACTTATAAATATTGATGTCACTTTCTTTTACACAAAATTTAAATAATATATGATTTATTAACAATATTATGTTTTCAACAATAAAATGTAATAATTTAATCACACCAAAAAAGTATAACTTCTAAAACGCGTACATCAGTAAACGCACCCATTTTTTCTAATCTAAAATATTTATCTAAACCTTAATAGTTACTTTTACTTTTCAAGATGTCAACAAATCACTATATTTTATAGTTAATACTATTCAAAAACACTTTTAAAGTAAATCAATAATATCAAATAAGATCAAGTTCATAAAAATGTTGAAAATTTTGACAAAATGTATTATCTGTGCTACCGCTCTTGAATTATATTTCAATACATATAATTTCTTTAGTAAATTGTAAGCTACTTTAAGTATAATTAACAGCAAGACAAATCAAGTCTTTAATATTTTTTCAAATAATAATATTTTATTATTTGTGCTGTTAGAGATTCAATTAATGTCGCTTTAATAGTTGTTTCTCAATATTAGTTGAGATAATACTAAATGTAAGCATATTAATAACTTTTATAGCCAGTTAATGCACAATATTTGCAACATGGTTCCATCTACATTCGAAATAAGGTAGATACAAAGTAATGCAAGCTTAATAATGACACAACAATTGTAATTTTAAATTGTGTGAATTATTGTAAAACGCTTTTTTTTAGTAGGCTTTCTGCATAGGTTTTTCAATTTAAACGACTAATGTGGTAAACAAATTTGGATTTTTTCATTAGATTTAAACAATATGTTTAAACCTTTAAAAAGGATATTTCATAACATTTCACAAATTTTGCTAAAGTCACATAATATTATATGTTTCGTCTACAATAAGATGCATATTGGATTTATTTATTATTAGTAAAATTGCTTCATGGAGCCTATAGAATTGAGTAAACAAAAATAAGCATTTTAATACAGACTAGGGCAAACATGTTCTTCAAAACATACATCCACTATTTTTTTGTCAGTTTAGGGGGAGGGTCGTGCTGGAGGACAAGTAGACATCGTAAATAAATCGATTGTTACTGGCACTCCTAAAGACACCATTTAAACCGTCGGCCTTGGCAAACTGTCTACACTATGGGTTTGCATTATTTCCTAACTTTACATTAGGAACTAATTTGATGTACTGTATTTTTAACTTATATTCAAATATGTTCAATTTATTTTGATGTTATTAGTTTTAAAAAGTTTGTAATACTTGAGTACATAGGCTACATCTAGTCTCAGTAGTCAAATATTTTGAATATAAATAAAAATTACATATCATTTTAATTGTAGAGTGTGCCAAGGATCTTAGGTTAGTTTACAAACCCCTAATCTATCAAAACCTACTTAAGTAGGTTTAATTTCTTAAACAAAATAATTTATTTGAACAGGACGTACCCTCTAATAATTTTTTTCTTATTGTTTTCTTACTAATACAATAATTAGTCCAGGATCTGAAAAGGGTTGAGCATGCATGGAAAACCTGACGCAATTTTATTTCTGATTATTGTTATAGACACTATAGCGATCATGAAAAGTCATGTCGTAGCCCCCCAGCATGGCGACACCCACAGGGGAAGGGGGAATATGGCGGGGGCGCTGTTTATTAAAACACCCACAGGGGAAGGGGGAATATGGCGGGGGCGCTGTTTATTAAAACGCTTATAACTTGAGAACCTTTCAAGATAGAACATTGAAAAAAGCGACAATATACTCAGTATAATATGAGCTTCAAAAAATGTTATTAATTGTATAGTCGTATAGTTGTTGGTTTATGAGTAAATAGCATTTGTATAGGTAAATGAACAAAAATTGTGATTCAAATAAGTAAAACCAATAGTTTTGCACAAAGAAAATCACTAAATAGGTCAAATATAAACATTTAAGTTATTAAAAGTGCTTCAATAAATTTAAGAAAGCATGTTGAACAGAGAATGCTACTGTGTGTTTTATACGTAGCATTATTATATACAAGTGCCCCGCGCGCGCCATCGGCGACCAAAATCCCCACATTTTTTTACCTTGTTCTAGTATTTTTCTAATTTTTAGTTAGTTTTTAGATAGCATTTGTGTTTTTCACCGTGAAACAAGGGGTTTTCAGCAAAACTGATAAGGACTAACTTTAAAGTAGAGAAATAAAACTGTAATATGTTACCGAAATGGGATTTCTACCATGAATAGCTTCTAAGATACAGCTGTTTAGGGGTACAATTTAAAGAAATAAATTATATAGAATGTAAAAAAACCAAAAGTAATTGAAAAATTTAAGTTGTTAGAAAAGGGTACAGTTACAATAATATTACATTACATTAAATAAAAGAGTTTATATTTAGAAAAATAATAAAGTTATATAACTTCTTTTACAGTAAAATATTACAGTTGTTATTTTTACTTTTTCATTTAACAATACTCTACTTTTAGTGATATCGAATAGTGAGTATCAAGTCAGACGTATTAACAATTTTCTTGAAATGTTAATTTGGGCGAGGTAAACTTTTCAGATAGCCTAATAACTCATGGATTAACAGATCCTAGATGTGAATATCCCTTTGATTTGCTAGCACTACTTTAGAGTTAATGTTTGTTGGTGAAGGGGTTTTCTTTGTTTCCTTTGCTGTTTTTCAGGCATTGTTGAAGACATTGTCATCACAGGGCTCCTCCTGATTGGCTCGTACAGGGCTTTTATTTTGTCAAGAATTCTTTGCCGCTTAAAATTTTTTAACATAATTTTCCCATTTTATTATAATTTAAATAGGAATTTCGATGTTTCTTCTGTGATAATTACTCCACTCACTATGTTTCTCAACTCTAAAGGGTTGTCTTGTTCATTTATAAATTTAATTATAAGTTACAACTCATTTTCATCTCTTTCTACCCTTGTATTCTCCATTCTTTATTTCGCAATGTCACATGACGTAATAGCTGCAGTTCGAACTTACTCATTTTTATCCTCACTTTTTCTTGGAGTTTTTGTGTATTTGTACCACAAATTTGGATCAAAGCACCTCATTGAACTACAGTTAACTCTAGGTTTCTCATCCAGTTACAGTTGGTGAATCATGTGACAATGTGCCGGAAATAGAACGACTTCATTTCTCTCGAAATTGAAACACTAACTGGGTGATGATGATCCAGAGTAGAATTAGACCAAAAAATACTCAAACTGGAGAATCAAAAAAATAGTCTGATTGTTGGAGGTTTTTTACCCCTTGGTCAGAAAGGGGTAAAAAATCTTCACCTGATGTAGCGTCGGGTTTTGGGGGGGGAGGGGGGAGAAATAGCAAAAAATGTGTGTTTTTAGGTTGTTTTGTAAATATTTTATAAACCCTTCACTTTAGAGCTTAGTTTAGAGCATAGTTTTAAGTAAATTAAATTCTCTACAAAAATAGTTCTATACTTTTTTATGCTGCGAATAGTTTCGGAGATATGGAGGAGTAAAAATAAGGTATCTCTCTAGGTTTGGTTGAAAACGTGTTTAAATTGACAATTTCGTGGCGATTTACCGCATAATTAACATTAGGGGGTAATGTTTTGAAAATACGCCCTAAAAAACTTAAAAACACACATTTTTTACTCCTTCTCCCCTCCCACCCCAAACCCGACGCTATATCGGAGGAAACTTTTTACCACATTTAGAGCAAAGGGTAAATAAACAACTTCTAACAATCAGACCTTCGTTTTTTTTTTGTATTCTTTAGTTTGGGTCTAATTTGACTGTACTAGAGAGTGTTGGCGTGGTTCCCCTTTTCAATGTTGACAGGTTTCAACCATCTGAGGAGGAAAGGGTAGTGAATTAGACAAAGAACTTACCTCAATCCCAGGCCCTTTAAAGAGGTGCCTCGTTTTAAGGCAACTCTGACATTCCTACGTCACTACCTAATATTGTGAGGTTTTCATTTTTGACGGAACTTTCTGCAACATATGGTTGTTCAAAGTTTTCACTGCTACTCATACTGCTTCAACTCGCACTCGAACAAGCTGTTTCACTACAGTCTTTATTTTTTAGTTTTTTAAATTTAAAACTAAACGTATTCTCACTTTTTCTTATATTAATTTATTATAAATTCTAACCAAAAGCTTAGTATGAACTGAATCGATAAGCACCAAGCAACTAAACAAAATTAGGAATTAGGGCATAAATCGGATACGGAGGCACAAGGTTTGAGGAGTGGTGGGGGCATGAGTTGGCTGGTTCACCATTCTCACCCTTTGCTTCTTGCCAACTCATACCCCACACATTCTGCAGTAAACAAATCATTTAAAAGAAAAAATTGGAAAGTGTTAAAAAGAAGTAAATTCGTAAAAACCGTTGACTAAATTGGCGGGAAACAAAACCGTTTGAAGTAGTTAGTGGGCAATTAAAGAAAATTAACAACTGCCGGGAGATTTCACAATTTGAAGAGTTCTGAAAAAATCAACAGGCATAATACAATTTTTTTTTTTTAAATCGTTGAAAATTTTTGAACAATAAATTCAAAAAAGCTTTGAGTATATATTTCAGATCTGTTTTTGCCAAATCTTATATAAAAACTTCATACAAATGAAGTATTTTTTTAGATTATAAATAGTGAATCGTGAAATATGAAATAAATGATCAAAATCCATATTTTCAATTCCGGTTATAATTTTGATCTTGTTAGGTGTGAATTATTTTATTTTGCAATTTTTATAAGTGGAATCCTGATCCACTATGGTAGGTTATAACCTTACAACACAACACCCATAAGTGTTTTTTTGAAATATTTTTACTATAGGCAACATAGCTGGCATTTGGCATTCAATATTTGGTTTACATTTGAATATTTAGCATTGACATTTCTAGATTGATAACCTTTTTATGTACATAATGAATAAATTTAATTTTTTTGTATTAACTAAAATAAAAATCACATAAATTCAGGAAATATAAATGAAAACTATTAGGAAATAACTGAAAAGAAACAAAAAGTTCACTATACCTTCTAAACTTAATGTAGTTTGTTTTTGCTTTTTTGATTGCATTGTAAGGTGATAAGAGGTGTAGGAAGTCAGCCATACTACAAACCACTTTGCTTAACAAAAAATCAACCAAAACTCATTTGGTACAATGAGTACCACTTACGAGTATCAATGTTGACAAATAAGTAAAAATATAACATTACAAAATAATAATAATGAAATAAGAGATTAAGCAGGATTTGTTATGATTGAGGTATATGTTA
>JAGFPH010014527.1:0-18017 GCA_018207615.1 Philaenus spumarius | reverse complement strand
AATCGATATAATCTTACTAATAATCGATATAGGCCTACTGTATTTGTATAGCGATCTTTACATCAATTTGAAGAGGAAATTCCATATTTTTGTTTGATATTTAGGTAACCCTTATTTTAATGTTAATGGGTTGTAGGTCTTGTCCTTGAAATATAGGACAGGATTTCGCCATTGTGTCTATTCGCTTAGCCCATTGTCTTAATAATAACAATCTTAATTCTTCCCGATGCCTGCGATTGTATGTTATTAATCTGTGAGAGTTTGAATTACTTTACATTTCAGTTAAATAAGTTTATAAAATTGTGTGATAATATCGTGATTCACAGTCCAATTCTACGATTTATTCTCATTTTCTACAATTTGTATATTACAAATTCATTTCTGGGAAAAGCATATATTCCTAATTAGTGTTTTGTGTTTCAAAATAGGCCTGATTTTCTTTCGATGTTTTCTTAGAACTAAAATCTTATGAGTAATAATATTTTAATAATAAGTTACAATTTAATAAGTTTTTAATAAAATTACTTCTAAAATCGGTTAAAATCTAAAATCACAACAAAATTGATAGTAATAAGAAGAAAAATGTTTCGGAACAAAATTTCTTGTAGAATATTATTCTGCAAAAACGGGTTCCAGTTAAAAAATAAGTAAATAAAATGTTGACCATAAAACAGCCTTAAAAAACACACTTAAAAATTTTAATTTATAAAACTCCCCCATCTTTTCCTCCAGAATAAAAATTCTGATTTTAATCTTAGATTTGACCTTTCTATGTTTTAAAATATGTAATCCTTTAACACAAACTAATTTATTTATTTATTTTTTTTTTAGGAAAACGAAACCGAACTTTTCAAAGGCAGTGGATTGTGGATTGAGAAATTTCCTTGGCTTTTTTATACTAAAGTGGACGGTGAAGGCGTCCAGGCGTCCTTTGTAAATATTGTGCCTTGTTTTCACATGAACACGTAGGAAAGGGGAATCACAGAAAGTCGGCTTTCTAGTATCTAGACCGTTCTCTAATTACTGGAAAGATGCCATGGAAAAAATCAACGCCCATTCTTCTTCAGGATATCATACAAGTTGTGTCGTAATAGGTGAGAATTTTTGTAAAAATTTCTCAAGGCAGCAAGAAAGTGTTATAAATTTATTAGATTCCAATCGACTGCTACAAATAAAGAAAAATAGAGAATGTCTCGTTCGTATCATAAAAACTATAGTCCTCTGTGGACGCCAAGAGAGGAACTTTGGATTATGGACCCCCTAGATGTGGACAATAACAATCTTCCGACAGCAAACGAAGGCAATTTTCGTGCATTATTACGTTTTCGTATTGATGCTGGAGATTATGTTTTACAAGAAAACGTGAAAACAGCAGCAAAAAATGCAAATTACATGAGTCCAGTGATTCAAAATAGTCTGATTTCAGTATGCGGGACCAAGTAGCCTATAAGTGAGCTTAGTACACAGAATAAATAGGGCCAAGAGTTTTGCGATATTAGTCGTTGAAACTTCAGATGTGTCACAAATAGAGCAGCTATCTGTGTGTGCCCGATACCTAGACAAAGTAGATGAAAATAGAATTGTACATCATGTAATTAGAGAAGACTTCCTAGGGTTTGTTCCTGTAAAAGAAACAACAGGTGATTATCTAACGAAACCAATACTTCAAGAGTTGGCAAGATTGGGTGTGGACTGCAGCTATATGATAGGTCAGGGATATGATGGTGCAGCTTCAATGGCTGGCAATTTCAAAGGAGTACAACAACAAGCACAAATTAGAAAATTATTTCCGAGTGCCCTGCATGCCCACTGCAGTGCTCATTCACTAAACTTGGCTATAGGCCATTCATGCCAAGTACAACATATTCGAAACTGTATTGGCACCGTAAAAACTGTCGGTCACTTCATTAGATACTCGCCAAAACAAACTAGTTGCCTTAACATGCATATTTAAAAGAATTTGCCTAACAGTAAGTGGACGAAGTTGACAGCTATGTGTGAGACCAGATGGGTGGAGAACCATAATGGACTTTTACGATTTAAAGAAATGTTTAAGTCTATCGTAAAAACTTTAGAAGAACTCACAGAATCTAGCGACATTTCAACTTCCTCGAAAGCAAATTACTATGTAAAAAGTATCGTATCCACGGAATTTGTTATTAGTCTCTGTACAGACGAGTTTTTGTTTTCTTTCACGTTAACTATTAGCAAAATAATGCAAAAAGTATATTGTTATTTGTCTGAAGCAATAGAATATATAATAAACGTGAAAATAACCATAACAAAGCACAGGGTGAACATAGACGAATGTTTCTCCAGAATATACACCGAAGCAAAAAGTATCCTTGAATCTGTAGGCAGTAAGATCAGTAGTGGCATAACTACATTGATTGGCGCCCCACCCCGCAGGTACAAGAATGGCGCCTCCTCAAGAAAAACACCAAACATCAAGGTTTATTATTTACAAAAATCTTGTATGTTGTTATAATTACATTTATTTAAAATCTCTTCTTTTTCTTCACGTGAAAATACTTGTTGGTTAACATGTAGGCCTATGGTCGATAGCACGAGGGCGGGCTTATACTTTGTTTGTGTCTATCACGTTGGTACACACTACGTAGGCGCATATTGGGACGCGTGTGAAATGACACGACGCGAGCTGCGTGACACGATCGCTCCACACGCGTCTCGTTGGTTAACGCTTACAACGCAGTTGCTCCCAACTCTCACCCAGTAGACACGTGTGTTGTACTTCATTTTATTTTTTAGAATGTTTAAAATGAATGATTCACGGATAAAACTACGTTTATTAGAACTAACCTAATTTAAAATGACTTCAGAATTACCAGAATTACTTGCTGTTTTTACTAACTACTTCTGGATGAACCAAAACTCACAGAAGTGCACGATGATACATATTATGTCCTTTCTATATACATACCTTAAACATTTTCACTTGTTAGTTTATGATTTTATGAAGACATTTTTATTTTTACGGGGTTAATGTCAAACGCCAAAAACTTTATTCAAAATTATTTCATATTAAAATGCAGAAAACATAATATAAAACACAGTTTTAATCCATTAACAAAAACATATTTATAAACAATTAAGTGGACATATATAGAAATTATTTATTTATTACAAATTATTTTATTAAAAATTAGTTATTTTAAAATGTTTATTGAAAATTCAGTTTAATTATTCAAATAAATTCAATTTTATTTTTAACATTTTTTGGCCTCTATCAGCTTTTCCTGAACCAACATCTGAAATATGAAATAATGGAAAATGCACAACTGTACATCAAAACCTTTGAGCGCTAGTAGAGTACTGAACTAGTGAGGCTTGTGGCGCGAGAAACTGTGTGACTACCACTGTGCCACATGTCTGTCGTGCCACGCGAGTCGCCCTGCGTAGCGTCGCGTTACCAATATGCGCTAATCCATTCATTTACGTATGTTACAAAAAGTCGAGCTGTGCCACATCCCGTGACTAGCGTCAACGCGTTCCAATATCCGCCTAACTTAACACCTGGTTGTTATACGTTTGAAATACATCAATGAAATACATTTTTTTTATAAGGGAGCAAAGAGATCGCTTATTAATTACTAAAGTTTAGCAGGCATTATTATTAACTGCTACTAAACAGATTTCTTAACCATAATGATTACGGTTTCAGACTTATGAGCCGTGGTTATATTATTTATGGAACAGTTGTATTAAGATATATTTTAATGAAATATTGTTAATTATAAAATTTATTTTGATGATAATATGTTTACTACATTTTATTTTTTGAATTCCTTTATTTATTTTTTATGTGCCCGAGTCGCGGCGCCCCTTGACCTGCCACGGGGGTTGCGGGGTGTTATTTACGCCTAGTATGCCTAGAATAACATCAAGACAAAAGAATCGAGTGAATATCACCACAGATTCAACAGAGGCTTATAGGATTGCTATAGAAATCCCAGTTTTTTGACAAAGATGTTTTTTAATCGGAGCTTGATATCTGGAAAACCATATGGGCTGACAAAAATAATAATATAATTCCAACTACTGGTCTAGAAGCCATTGATGTCTGTAACGACCAGTTATTTCAAAATATTTACAATTTGCTCAAGGTCCTCATCACTTTACCAGTATCAACTGCGACACCTGAAAGGAGCTTTTCTACATGGCTCCAACCAGATTGAAAACATGGCTGAGAAAGTCAATGTTGGGGGCAATTATCTCTGGTCGGGGGATAGATCATCTAGTTTGGTGTTAATGCCTGTTCACAGACACATTAAATTAGATCCGGAAGAGGACTGGAAGAGGTTCTAAATCACTCGTAAAAGTGCTCGAAAACTTAATTTGCTGTTGTAAATAATAACAAATATTATATTTATGTATTATTAACAAAATTTAAACTTGAACTGGACTTATGAGAAATAGCACTATATAAATAAAAACAGAACACAGTTTCTCATAAAAAACATTTAATAATTCAAACGCGTTTCGATGACCAAGTCATCATCATCAGTGATGGTTACAAACTTATAACTAATTTGGTTACATGGTTCTTAACTACATATAGGCAGAGTCTTAGTAGGGTGGATGGTCTAAACGTGTAACGACCAATGGGAGACAGTAACTTAATAATTGTAATGGGGATAGTAACTACAGGGGGAAAACATGAATATATATAAAAAGAGATACAAAATAACATACATATAAGTTAGAATCATGCATAATACACTCATAAACTGTATATGTGAACATGTAGGATATATAATTTAAAAGATGATATGTGAAAATATTACAACAATTAAAATACGTATATATAAACAACAAAGAATAAGTAGATTCTAGGTCAAATATTACATAATAACCTACAATACTAATACAATTATATAAATATATCTAAGACATGTAATTCAATTTAAGCATTAAAAAAATCACTAAAAATCATTTCTACCATATACACAAAGCATAATCGAATATTTAGTACTATTATAATGCTATAATTTATGACAAAATTATAAGATGTCTCATATAAATCATTATTATGTGATGATTATGTTTGTATGATTGAAGCATTACCTAATGAATACAAGCAATTATGGTAACAATTAAATAAATAACAATAAATATGAAGTATACAGATATTAGATATAAATAATTAAAGGAGAATGGAATTTTAAATTGGGCCTAGTTCGTTGTTAACTATAAGATTTTTGTTCTGGTTAATGAAGAGAGTTTCCCATGCGTCTAGTGAGTTCTGTTTTGTTACGTTTTTTAAAAGGCTCGTGTTTTCTATCTTGAAAAAATGATTTTCTTGTAAGCAGTGTTTGGCTATTGCTGATTTGTCGGGTCTATTGTACCCTTGAAGTGAGAGAAATGTTCTTTGGTTCTAATTTTTAAGTTTCTTATAGTTTGACCTATATATTTTTTCGGGCATATTTCACACGGTATGCAATAAATACCTGACTTCTGAAAGTGGTGAATTTGATCTTTTGGTGAGCCTAATATTTTGCCTAGACTATTATTAGAGGTTAATGCTATATTTAGGTTAGCGTGCTTGTTTAGTGAGTTTTTTTACAGTGTTTGCTAATTGTCTGTTGTAAGTTATTTTTGCCCATCGTTTATCTGCAGTGTGATTCTTGAGAGTAGTTCTGGATTTCTTAATTTTGTTAAACATAGCTTTTTTTATAATCTGATCAATCATATTTTTAGTGTACCCGTTGAATGTTGCAGCCCGGTAGATATATTGTTTCTCTTCTTCGTAGTGTTCTTGGGATAACGGTAAGTTGACCATCCGGTGAACAATAGAGTTGAACGCCGCTCTTTTGTGAGCAGGTGCATGAAATGAATCATTGGTGATAAATCTGTCCGTGTGCGTCGGCTCCCTGTATACTTTAAAGGAAAGGTTGTTATTGTCGTCCCTTGTTGCTTGTATGTCCAGGTATGCGAGGTGTTTGTCTTTCTCAATTTCCGTGGTGAATTTTATTGAAGGGTAAAACCCATTAAGATTTATGTAACATTTAACATTTATGTATTATGTTTATCAAACCTACTTTAATAAATGTTTTTTAACTTACACATAAGACTTTTATTTGGTATGCTACACCTTTGAGCTCTCGCCCCCCCCCCCCCCCCGAAATATCATTCTGGATACGGCCATGACTTGATTGTGGACATTGTGGTGGATCTTTGGACCGTGGGCCAAGCCACTGGTATCAGTAGAGGTAATAAGATGGATATACACCAGGGTGTTCCAGGGTGTGCCGGGGTCACCCCCAACCCCAAAATTTGCCCCAAAAAATCCACCCTCCACCCCCAAATTACCTCCTACAACCCCCTTTTTCCGCCCCCGGCCCCAAAATACCTCCTACAACCCCCTTTTTCCGCCCCCGGTCCAAAAATTCCTCCCACCTACCACCCCCTTGTTCCCGCCCCAGACCAGAAAATTCCCCTCACCACACCAGGATCCCCCTTCAAAACCCTCCTACCACCCCCTTTTTCCAACCCCAGGACCAAAAATTCATCCCTCCACCCCTAAAATTCCACCCATCACCCATTTATTCCCTGATCACTCCCTAAAAATTCCACCCTCCACCCAATTATTCCCGGGTCACCCCTCACCCCAAAAATTCATCCCAACCTCCTCAAAAACTTTGACTAAACATAAATCCCACCTCCACCTTTTTTAAACCTGGTTAAAATCAACTCTCTCTTTTAATACAGCTGGATCCATGACTAAAAATAAATCCAAACCCCACCTTTTTTAAACCTTACCCAAGGTTACCCTCTCCCCTATAAACCTAAGGCTAAAATCAACTCTCTCTTTTAATACAGGTGGCTCCATGACTCAAAATAAATCCCACCCCCATATAAACCTAAAGTTGAAAACAACTATCTTTTTTTTTTAAATCCTAATACAAGGCTTCACCATTATCCATAAACCTAATGCTTTCCGATATGGACTTTTAACATACAAGCTCGAACCCAAAGTGTTTAACTTTGTGTATTATCTTTTATTGTGCTTATAAAAAGTCTGATCTCTAAAAAAATAATCAGTAGTCAAAATGGACTCTAGATGGATTCATCAATTTGCAGCAATAATTTCAGGTCCTAGTGAATTTTATAAAACATATAAAATCAATGTGTAATGTTGACTTTGAAAATATTTACTGGCACTATTCAGAATGGCAACCGTCGTATAGTATTCCAAATGTAATATTCAAAGAAGGTATTCCAAATATGAACGATTTTAGTGGCATTTCACCGAACTTAATCATAATAGACGATTTAATGCGAGAGTCAGACGGTCGGGTTGTGGATCTTTTTACTAAAGGATGTCACCATAAAAATATAAGTGTTTTTTTTTATAACTCAAAATCTATTTCATCAAAGTAAGGGACAACGTGATATATCACTTAACGCTCATTACATTGTATGCTTTAAAAACCCTAGAGATAAAGCTCAAATTCGACATTTAGCCCAACAAATGCATCCAGAAAATCCAAAATTCATTCAAGAAGCATTTAATGATGCAACCTCTGAACCACACGGATACCTGGTAATGGATATGAAACAAGCAACTCCTGATGAAATAAGATTTAGAACCACAATATTTCCATCTGATGAATATAATTATGTATATGTACCAAAAAAGAAATAAACACATTTTAAAACAAAATACTTAATTATTATATACCTCAACATTAATTTATTTTCCCGTAATATAGGTGGTAGTATAAAAAAATATATAAAGTAATGTAAGTCATAAAAAAGGTTAGTAACTCAACATGAATTGAAGGGCTAAAAAGTATTCCAATATGGTTAGGGCTCTTTCATTATTGACTCCTAAAGAAAGGAAAGAGATAATAAAAGTAGCCGACAACGGATTAATACAAACAGTCTGTGAGTGTGCATTAAACGTGTTAAATGGTAACGTCCCAGTTAGTAAAAAACAAAAGTGTAATTTGTCCCGACATAAACAGATATTAAGAAATCTTGTTAAAAGAGGTGGGTCGTGGAAAAAGAAAAAGCAAATCTTAATTCAAAAAGGTGTTGCACACCTGTAGGGATAGTGAGTGCTTTTACTTCCACCCTTGTGATAGGATATTTTGTAGAACTTATTTCAAGTGTTTTAGTATGTGCGATAAGGACAGAAGGATTAATTTTCATTTTTCTAACAAACAGATTTGCCTCCATTAAGTTTATTTTATATACAGATTCTGATGACATAAGACTGAAAGCATCCCTTGTTCGTATCAGACGAAGACGTAGTTCGACTCCATTTAGAAGAAACTTTTCTTGGTTAAATATGTCACTATGAAGATGTCCTATTAGATCCACAGGTTTACTTAAAGTTGTAAATGTACGTCTCCAATACTAACATCAAACAAATTATATGAATATACTAAAATACAGTTTTTTTTACTCTATTAAATTTACATAGATAATATTTTTCGTGTATTTACTGAATTAAAAAAATATATCAATCTTAAATGCATGGACTAAAAAACGAATAATAATAACAAAACAAACAAAAACCAAAAACTGATATTAATATTTAATATATTTACTTATTCTCTTTACTTATGATTACAGTTAAAAAATGGAACATCTCAAAGGATATCTGAACACTGTAAAAGCTCAGGAAACAACTAAACTGTCAGACTTAAGGATTGGAGTCCCTTACAGCATTGTACAGTTTGAGAGAGTTAGGACGCGATATGGAGATGCAGTAATAGTCGTTTTAGAAGGACTGGTTGGAGACTGGTTTTTTCTGAAAGTATACCTACCCAAGAGATTTGCACTGGCAATAACGGAGAAAATGGCTACTGATTACAACACATCATCCGATAGAATGTCATTATTATATAAAGGTGAAATGGGTGATATTGAGTTTGTGTAAATTAAATAATATATTTTGTATATATTATAATTATAAATATCAATAAACAAGTTATTAAATATAACAAAACATTTGTCTTCATAACATATTCCCCATTCTCAAAGCTGGAGGTTGTAAGAACACCAAAATAATTCACTGAGTAGTGAAACTATTTGAGTGCACCATTGCAAAAGTGCTTATTTCTATCGAAACGCCTTAAGCCATTAGAAAGGGTATGTTCGTATTACATTTATTGATGGTAAATACAACTTGGAGAATTACAACAGTAAATATTTCCTAAGAAAGTTGACCAAGGTTAATTCACTATTTCTATAGATTGTTATTGCAGTCAATATTTAAACTTTCTACACCATTTCACAATATGCCAACAGCATAAATACAAAAATAAGTAATTAGAAACTTATGTTAACAACAGTATATATAAAGGTAAGGTCCGTTGTCTGTTCATCAGTTCGAAGTGACACAGCAACTGAATTTCTCTCCGATCTACTAAAGTGGTAAGTTTTACTTTATTGTTTTTTCCAGTATTGTATAGTACTTCATATAAAAATGCCTGAATTATGTTCTCTTTGCAATAAATCATTTGCTTCTAAAAAAACACTTAATGTACATACAAAATTAGTACATGATAACCAAGGTGTATTATTTAATTGTGAGATATGTCAAAAATCATTTAAATTAATAAATAAATTAAAACGACATTCACTAATACATACTCAGAAAAGTGATGATATGTACAAATGTGAAATATGTAAAAAATCATTTAACAGAAAGATAATCTAACTCAACACATTAAAACTCATATACTAAAAACACATGTCTCACAGCCAAGTACTTCACACAACATTGATGATAACACACCTCAACCCAACAAAACCGGACAATGTTTTTATAGAAATAGAAACATCTTTTGAAAGCAGACTTAAAACATACACTCGTAATAAATTCATTGACTTAGTTGTTAATCTACATGGTTTTTTCTTTAATGTGTTAAAACCCCATATCATCAAAATATTAAAAGATTCTTTAATAACTAATGAAGCAATTAAAGCCAACATTTTTATTGAATGTGAGTTTATTAATTTTAAGAAAGAAATGTGTATGCGTAGCTTTAAAACTCGTAACATTCCTCTTTTTCGTAGCACAGATTTGGATGAGTTTTGTAACACATCTTTGGAGAAAATCTTGCGTGAAAAAAGTGAATGCGAGTTGAAAGGTTCAGGGTTTATTTTTTTCCAACTTCACAAATTTGAAATAAGGGTTAATAAATACAAACCTTTAAGGGGTAGTAAATATATTGAACTCCCCAAAAAAAATTAAAAATACACATTCTGTAGTAAATGTGCAAAATAGTGATAATTTTTGTTTCAAGTATGCTGTGTTGACACCCTTTGTTGACCCTAATCATGCCAGTCGAATTAATTCATATATTAATAAACCGCATCTTGATATGAAATATAATTGGAATTGTATCGAATATCCTGTTAAACTTAACGACATCCCTAAATTTGAAAAAGTCAACAACATTAGTATTAACATTTTTGGAATTGATGAAAAAGACAATGTATACCCCATTAAAGTTTGTAAAGAAGAAAAAAATGACCATCGCGATCTATTGTATACATGTGAGAAAGGGAATCATTCCCATTACTCATATATATCAAATTTTAACACATTAGTTCGAAGCCAACTGACTAAACGAGCCAATTCAGTAGAAGTATGTAAACGATGTTTTGCATATTTTGATGATCAGTATGGAAAAACTAGATTTCAAAAATTAGAAGAACACAGGATGTTATGTGCTATAAATGCACCGTTACGTACAGACATGCCTGTAGAAAAGGAAATACATTTTAAAAATTATAATCGTAGTCACAGAGTTAGATTTGTTGTATACGCTGACTTTGAAAGTATTTTAACCCCGATTGAAGGCCCATTCCCCAACCCCCAACATAAATATACATCTCAATACCAAAAACACATACCATACAGTTATGCTTACCTCATCAAGGATAGTGAAAATGTATTTTCTGAACTTAGAGTGTTCCGGGGCCAAGATACTGCAAAACATTTTATGCAGTCGCTAAAAAAAGATGTAAAGCAAATGAACGAACTTTTGTATGCTAATAGGCTTCAAATGTTACCATTAACCCCAGATGAAGAAGAATACCATGTTAGTTCTAAAATATGTCATATTTGTAAAAAGGGTGATTTTCCTGAAACAAATAAAAAAGTCCGCGATCATGACCATGCTACAGGGAAATATAGAGGTCCAGCACATAACTCATGTAACATAAACTTCCAAGACCAAAGATTTGTACCAGTGTTTATGCATAATTTGACAGGTTATGATAGTCATTTTATTGTGAGAGAGCTAGACTACGATAGTGAGGAAATTCAAGTTATTCCAAACTCTGAGGAAAAATATATTTCATTTTCAAAAACCATCAGAGTGGAACATGGTAAAAGACAGACCATGCAAATTAGATTCCTAGATACATTTCGTTTCTTGCCTAGTAGTCTAGCAACACTAACAGAAAACCTTGGGAAACAAAATTTTAAAAATACCAAAATAAAATTCAATGAACTGGAGAAATTTAACTTAATGAGTAGAAAAGGCATATTCCCATATGAGTATATCACAGACAGTGAAAAATTAGAGGAAACAAAACTACCTCCTATAGAAGCTTTTTACAGTCGTTTAAGTAATTCCGAGACTACAAGTGACGATTACGTACATGCGCAAACTCTGTGGCATACGTTTGATGTAAAAACATTAGGTGAATACTCGGACCTTTATTTAATGGCTGATGTACTAATCTTGGCAGATGTTTTCGAACATTTTAGAGATGTATCAATAAAAACATACAACCTGGATCCGTCATACTATTACACTTTACCTGGTTACGCTTGGGACGCTATGTTAAAAGTAACAGATGTAAAACTAGAACTTTTGACTGATTTTGACATGTATCTCATGTTTGAACAAGGGATTCGTGGTGGAATCAGTCAATGTTGCAAACGTTACGCTTGTGCTAATAATAAAGATTGTCCCTCTCGTTTCGACAGTACAAAACCATCTAAATATATTACCTACGTTGACGCCAACAACCTCTATGGTAAAAGTATGATACAACATCTACCTACACATGCCTTCAAGTTTTTAAATGAAACAGAGATTAATCAGTTAAATATAATGTCCATATCTGATACATCCGACGAAGGTTACATCCTCCAAGTAGATCTAACTTACCCTGAGACCCTACACAACTTACACAATGATTTTCCTTTCTGTTGTGAACAAAGAGGTTAGGGAGTTAATAAGAGACTAATGACTACTCTGTATAATAAGGAAAAATATATCATTCACTACAAAGCTTTGAAACAGGCAATTTTACATGGTCTTATACTAAAAAAGATTCATAGAGTAATTCAATTTAAACAGTCGCCATGGCTTAAACAGTATGTTGATTTAAATACTAGACTACGGACAATAGCCACTACAGATTTTGAGAAAGATTTTTATAAATTGATGGTTAACGCTGTCTTTGGAAAATCTATGGAAAATGTAAGAAACCGCATGGACATTAAACTTGTTTCTTCAGCAACTAAAGTAGAAAAGTTGGTTGCCAAATGTAACTTCCTAGACAGAACTATATATAATGAAAATCTTGTGGGAATACACTTGGCAAAGACGAAAATGACACTTAACAAACCGATATATTTAGGTCAATGTATTCTAGATATCAGTAAAGTGCATATGTATAACTTCCACTATGAAGTAATGCTCCCTACATATGGTATTGAGAGGTTAAGGTTGCTATATGGTGACACAGATAGCTTCATATATGAAATACAGACTGATGACATGTATGAAGACATGAAACTAAACATGACACATTTTGACACCAGTAACTACCCGATAAATCACCCCCTGTACTCCATCACTAATAAAAAGGTGTTGGGTAAGTTCAAGGATGAGGCATCAGGTAGTGTTATAGAAGAATTTGTTGGTCTTCGTAGCAAATTGTACGCAGTAAACGTTGCTGGGAAGATCACTAAAAGAGCCAAAGGCATTAATAAAAGTGTTGTTGAAAAAAAAAACTTTTCAAAATTATTACGACTGTCTATTTAACAATAAAGATCTATACACCCGAAATAACAGCATTCGTAGTTACCAGCATAATGTATTTACAACTGAAACTAACAAATTGTCACTATCAGCCCAGGATATAAAAAGACATATTCTAACCAATAATGTAGATACTCTAGCACATGGACATTTCTCTCTTAAATAAAATATATGTAATGCAGTTTAAATAAAATGTTTAACTGTTTCGTTAACTGTTAGTCACAAGCAATATTGGGGGAGGGATATTTTTTCACTAATTACTTATTCACATACATCATAAACACTATATAAAAAAAGTTAATCGTTTAAAAAAAATCACAATGTCTACCATCTTTATTTCCACACTTAAATAAATGTAAATAGGTGTAACTCATGGAGTATCAGTACTGGAAATTTCATTCAGTAAAACAGTTGTTATAGTAGCTGTGTCATCTTGGGAGTACTAATGGTATTCAAATGATTGCACTTTATAAGACATACTTTGTGATCACAAATATTTGGTATTCATGTTCAGCCTCACATATAAAATAACATCAATAGATAAATCATAATGATGTCCAAATGTTTACAAAAACATTCCATCATAGGTATGCCCAACAAATGTTGATCGACGACAGGCCTAAAAATCTGTAAATCAATATTTGATGGTAAATAAAAAAAAAAGTCAGCCACAAAATGTTTGATGTGAATAAAATAACATCAATGGATAAATCATAATGATGTCCAAATGTTTACAAAAAAAATTCCATCATAGGTATCCCCAACAAATGTTAATCGACGGCAGGCCTAAAAATCTGCAAGTCAATATTTGATGGTACATAAAAAAAAAGTCATCCACAAAATGTTTGATGTGAATAAATAAATAGTATGTTGATGGTAAGTACTTTTCTTGAATACAATTCTTATAATATTAATAATTGTATTCGAAGTAGACTTGTACAAGAATACATAATATTTGTGATAACTTTATGTATGCACCTACTATTAACGTCTTACAGTCATTATACAATATATATATATTTATAATATCTTGAGAGTAATAATAGGTTTAAACCAGCCTTGTTTAAATTCTCCGCTTTTTTTAAATTGTTCGTTTATAACTATTAAAAAAATATATATTTGTTTCACTATGTAAATTTATTTATTTAAGATAAAACCTAAATATATAAATTTGTTGAAACCATTTTTTGATACAATGAAGGTCCAAAGCCCTTGAAAATTGGTGATGGGACTTATTATTACAAAATGAAGATATATAAATATAATGGAAATTATAAGGTTTTTTTCATAAAATTATGACTCATATTTTTTTCTCTTTAACATAATTTATTTATATATAATACAAACTCACTACATGTATATACAATTAAACAAATCAGATATGAATATATCATTACACAATTCATTTTCATTAAATAATGAAATAAAGTCTCTCATTGTATATCCATTTGCTCGAAAATATAAAAAAAGTACACAATATTTACCACACACAGTTGAATAAACACTTTGTAACTTCTGATCGTTGTACACAAACGATGTTGAATTGTTTAGAATAAATTGTAGGTGCGAACGAATTCTCGGTGCAATTCCATAACTATCGAAATATTCCAATCTTCCAGTAGAACTTATAAAAATCGCAATCCAATGTGAGCCGGGTCTAAAATGGGGGTCAGTGTTTACAACGAATGCAGAACATGGTCTAGCTAGAAGTGGTAATTGATCTGATGCATAGACTCCAGTATTAGAAATAGGCAGTTGGGACAAACAGTTTTGTATCTCTAGACTATTCATTGTTTAACACAACTTAGTGATTTGGATTAATTCTCTAAACTAGATTATTTTACACTTTACTATCTGTTTTATCCACCAAAATCGGATATAATATTTCGATGTTTATCAATTTCTAAAAAATTATCAAATTCGCCATATACGATACAGTTTACAGTTTCAGTCAATGCCGATTCGAATCTGATTTCAACTCGTAAACTTCCATGTCGTATAAGATTCCAATGTGTCATTAAATTTGCTGAGAGGTCGGGTGTTAAATCAAAAGCCATCAGACAATATCCTTTTGTGTAATCATCTCTTGGTATAGCATTTCCATCATTCATAAAATGAATTCCTGTCCCAGAAAACAATGTGTGGTAAGCACGTACATATAAACTGTTGGTTTCATAGTCGGGTTGAATTGGTTTTGAAGGAATTTGAAGCCCATTTATATAAAGCGAAAAGAAATTGGTTTTGTAATGATTAAAGTTGTATGGGTTGGCTTTAAAATCTCCATTGAATGCTTTATTACTAACTAAACCAATAATTACACGTTTTGGTAGTTGACCAAGAAAAATGTTATCTAACGCCTTTCCTTGCACACCTGTAGGGATAGTGAGTGCTTTTACTTCCACCCTTGTGATAGGATATTTTGCAGAACTTATTTCAAGTGTTTTAGTATGTGCGATAAGGACAGAATGATTAATTTTCATTTTTCTAACAAACAGATTTGCCTCCATTAAGTTTATTTTATATACAGATTCTGATGACATAAGACTGAAAGCATCCCTTGTTCGTATCAGACGAAGACGTAGTTCGACTCCATTTAGAAGAAACTTTTCTTGGTTAAATATGTCACTATGAAGATGTCCTATTAGATCCACAGGTTTACTTAAAGTTGTAAATGTACGTCGTTTTACAAGTCCGCTGTTCCCATCGTTGATATCATCCAAGTACCCCGGTTTGTCTGAATACCATAATGCAGATGTTAAGTGGGATTCTTTAGCAGTAGACCCATAGTTTAGTAACGTTTCAATATACGATCTATAAGGGTAAGTATTATTCGGTGGAGAAACTAGTTTCTGATTCAAATATATGTCCAACTGTCCAATCAATGCATGTAGAAAATTATTTACAGGTCCAACCTTATCTGATTCGGTTAAACTTGAACCATCAGATTTTAAGATTTTTACTTTAAAATTTATCATAGTATGTGATAAATCAATATATTCGTCTCCTTGACCGGGGATAACAAACTCAATTGGTGAATCATCGGATAATGCAGATATTGGCTTATATTGTATCCATTGTCCACTTTCTATACTCGTCTGTGTTGCAGGTATTGTAAATAAATCTAGTTCCGATTTTGTACACTCACAAGATTGTTGGTGTAGAAATGCCATGCTATTAGGAAAAGATGTCCTTTTTCACTTTATTTTTCTTGACCCTTTTCCTAAGGAGTTTTGTAAGAGACTGAGTTGTTACTTTCATCTTCTTCTTTTTATATCCAGATCCGGACATTACTGAATCAATTTTCTTGTCAGCTTTATGTTTTAACGTTCCTGTAAATTCTTTCATTCTATTTTTAAGTGCATATTTAGGATCTCCTGTTTGTACTATGTCGCCTAAAATATTTATTCCAGATTTTAAAGCTTCACGACCAATAGTTTTACTACCATCCTTTATTAATGGTATTATAGTTCGCATAAGACCCCCAAGAAAACTTCCTATCCCATGTCCTCTCTGATATGGGGTACCTTTATATACACTAAGTACTCCACCACCAACTTGATGTCTGTAATAAGCTAGATAAGGATCATATAAGTTCATTTGATTCATTGTGATTGCGTCGTTTAAAATTAAGTTTCACACTTAACGTCCCAAACTTGAATGGTAATGGAGTGCCAAATGTATCCCTTAAATTAATTTCCAAACTATCAAAATCGGTTCTCAAGATTGGCACATAATGGAGTTTAGAAAATTCAACCATCGTATGCGATGCATATCTATATTTAGACGAATCTATATTCACAACTCTCAGAAGTTGACTCATAACATCTCCAACATATTGTGATTCTATTATATCACAGTAAATATACATTTGACTTGGTAGGCCGAGTCCTACATTAGCAGGGTATGATGCTATGTTGTTGCTAATTAAATCTGTCTCCATGGGATCAAAACCTAACTGCATGGCTAAAGTTGGTGAAAATTCTATTTGTATCACCTCATCTGATAAAGCTTTTAGTGATACAAGTTGTGAATGTTCATCGAAATCAAATTGTATATATCTACCAATTTGTATATCATTGTTTAAAGCTTCAATAATATTCTTTTCATTGGTATAGTTTCCTGGAGTAAGTTTTAATGGTAGTAGTCCGATTAAAGGATCACTGTTATAAATTGTACCAATCTTACAAAAAGAATAATTAAGGGAACGGAAACGATACTGGGCCACATAGATTGGTACTGTTCAAGACTTACCTTAGAATTTAAATATCACCAAAAGTAGGAATATTTCAGCTTATCTCTTACAATGCACAGGATACCTAAAGGTTACCTCAATAAACCATAGAAATATGTATAATTTTAGGTTTATTAACCAAGTTAAATAAAAGTTTATACGCCCTTAATACAAAAAGATAATTAATACGCCCTTAATACAAAAAAGATTGAGATTTAAAAAAGAAAACATATATATTTTATTAAATTTAATTTAAAAACCCTTCCCAAAAATAAAATTCAAAAACCCTCCCTTTTAATAATAATTACAGAATTTATACAGAAGATTTACAAGTTACAAAGTTTTAACATGAAGTACCATGGATTTGTTTTAAGAATAAATATATATATGTCGTTGGCCAACTCTAAAAGGTAATTATAATTAATTGAATAAATAGACAAAAATTAATTATGAGACGTCTCTCTATATATATAAAAAAAGGTGTAAAATTTCTAATGTGTAGCCCTTAGGGCTAAAGTCCGAAATGTGCTAGCTTGCTCCTCCCAAATTATTTAATACTAACATATCCTAAGTAGTACACATATGCAAAAATTACTTTCAAAATACAGCCTATTTAACACTTAACATAAAAGAAAAGAACAAATGCAGATAGTTCTCATTTTAAATTAACTTCTGTCTCTAATTAAAACTCTGTAGAAATATTTTGATTATATATTCAATTTTCAGTTGCAAGGTAGGCCTTTTCT
>JAGFPH010014526.1:0-21569 GCA_018207615.1 Philaenus spumarius | reverse complement strand
TTTCTTAGTGAGCACCTATGGCCCTAAAGGAAGCTACATACCAAATTTCATTCCAATCCGTTCGGTAGTTTTTGAGAAATCGTGATGAGTGAGTCAGTGAGTTAGTGGGTTTTTGGCTTTTATATATTATATAGATAAATTTTAAAGTTTTTAACTTAGTACAATACTACTTTTTTAGAGTTTGTAGAGTTACAATACTACTTTTTGGGGTTATAGCTAAACAATAATAATATATTATATTATTTTGCACGTTTGGTTTTTTTACACGACCTTATAGCTCGCTTTTTTTCCCCAAAATCGATCAAAACGTAAAATACCATTAATCTACCCGGTTCAAATCAACGTGGGGGATTTTACCGTGGATCTTCTGGTCCGAGGCCGACGGCCAAGTTTGAACGCTGCGAGCGAAGCGAAGCAGTCCATTACCCAAGGTCGAGTTTTTTAAACTGCGAGTGGATCGATGGAGCGCGTGAGTCGAAGCTGGAGGCTGAGGTGCAAACAACATCTACTAATATATTTCGTACAGAAGGTCAGCTATTCAGCACCTTCGTGGGTAGATCGATTTCCCAAATAGTTGGTTGAAACCCTAAAACATATAAACTTAATTTAACAAATTCTAAAAGAAGTAAACAAAGATCAACCTCAATTAAACTTACATGTCAAAGCTACGAGGTGAATAAATTTTAATAAACGTTACCAGATAACTGCCACATACTTTCTCCCAGTTGAAACTTTATACCTTCCCAAGAGTAGCATAGGAGATGGTTATTAGCGAATTTCCATAGGAAAAATGAGCTATTGCAGTGGCCCTTATGGTGAGACCCAAGGTCGGGAGTAACAAATGAGCACCGATCATGGTCCCCAGAACACGTTTTTGGGTGTCATTAAAATTCATATATGTATATATGTATATATGTGTTCGCACTCTAGCGGCCGCATTTTAAGTCCGATTTGCTTCAAATTTGGTACACATGTTGGTTGTCTACGTCGCTCGGACGAGTTCGTTAGCCAAAAAAATCCAGCAACCGGAAGTACGTTTTTTGACCGGAAGTAACTGTTTTTTTTGAGATTTTAACCACGAGAATGAAATTTGTTTGGAGTTTTTTCTAAAAATATAAATGTAGGATGTTATTCTGCACATTTTGTTTTTTTACGCGACCTTTTAGTTCGCTTGGTTCCCTCAAAATCGACCAAAACGTAAAATACCATAAAAGTACCCGGTTCGAAGCCAAGTGGTGCAAACTCGTGAGGCACTAGGAGGAAACAAATTCTACTAATATATTGCGTACACACAGACAGCTGTTCAACGCCTTCGTGAGTAGACCTGTTTCCCAAATTGTTGGTTGAAACCCTCAAACATTGGAATATAAACTTAATTTTGGAAATTTGCTCAACTCACGTCAGCGGCTCAGCTGCGTGGCCGAATTATTTAGAATTGAAAAAGTAGGACATACCATGGAAAATATTAGATGCATGTAACACACATCCATATTATATTATATTATTATTATTATTATTTAAACTATTTGATCGATTTCGAACAAATTTGCACCAAACACGTCAATTAGGCCTGTATAGATGTACGAATAAAGGTTTTGAAACATTTTGAAAAACAACCCCCTTTTTGGCCAAAACCCCCCAAAATCAGTTATTATTATTATTACCTAAACGAGAATTTTTATAAAAATGCGGTTTTTTGCATATGGTAGGGTACGTTAAGGGCTACAAATAAGCCAAATTTTATCAAAATCGTTAGAGCCGCTTTTGAGAAATTTGATTTTTATCGTTTTTTTTGTCATTTTTGGGGTAAAACCCCTTAAAAACCGAAAATTTGAAAAAACTAAAAACGCCTGGAGATATTCCAGAACTACACCGACATACCAAATTTCATCAAAATCGGACGGTCGGTATGGTCTCCAGCTATGTACACATCCTTACAGACACACGGACAGACATCACCAAAAAAACACTTTTTTGGGTTCAGTAAGCACCAAAACAAATAATCTCACTAAAAATATTTTTGGGTTCAGGGAGCACCAACACAGATAATTCCACTAAACATTTTTTTTGGGTTCATGGAGCACCAAAACAGATAATTCCGCTAAAAATTAAAATTCGAAAATTTGGACGAAAACAATACTTTCTCCATATACTACGTATAGGGTGGAGAAAGTAAAAATGACAGAGTTTTGTTTGTTAAAAGTTTTGTATGAAATTAAACATATCTATTACATTTTATTCTGATCAGATTTTTAAGAGAGAGAAGTTGAAGAAGTAAATATGTCAAAGTAAGCTGTAGTCGGTAGCCTTGGCCCAATATTGGATCAAAACATGAAGTTTTCCTAGTGCTAACGACTTCACACTTTGGATAAACAAACATTAGCTGCGTGGTGTGGGGGCGATGTCTGAAAGTTATGCATTCGCACTGTCTTCTGTTAGTTCTTTAACTTTTCTACACTTTTGGAGTTGTTTAGAGCATGAATTTCGAAAACTGGGCTGTTAAAATCTTATCTACGTTCTGCTTTGAAGTAAACTGATCCGCAGTTAAGACACCGCTGCACCTCCATATTGGATTAATTCTCCATACGATTAATATAAAACACATTCTCTGGTATAGTATTTTATCTCACGATCGGTATTCAGACGCAAAATGCCGTAATGTGAATTTTGATGAAACAAAGTTTGTACCCCCAAAAATATCGTTGTGGGGGATATGGTGTGAAAATACTTTATTTAAGGATTTTAAAACTTTGTTATAATTTAGTGATATGTAGTTTTGAAGATATTTTCCAAATTGGGTGGGTTTGGGGTGGTAAAAGTTACTAAAAAAAAAAAAAAAACACCGAACGGATTGGAATGACATTTGGTATGTAGCTTCCTCTAGGGCCCTAGGTGCTCGCTAAGAAAGGGTTCCAAAAAATTCGAAATTTTAGGAGGGGGTTTGAGGTAGTAAAAGTTACTAAAAAAAAAACCCGAACGGATTGGAATGAAATTTGGTATGTAGCTTCCTCTATCGCCATAGGTGCTCGCTAAGAAAGGTTTAAAAAAAATCGAAATTTTAGGAGGGGTTTGGGGTGGTAAATGTTACTAAAAAAACTCTCCGAACGGATTGGAATGAAATTTGGTATGTAGTTTCCTCTAGGGCCCTAGGTGCTCGCTAAGAAAAGTTTTAAAAAAATTCGAAATTTTAGGGGGGGTTTGGGGTAATAAAAGTTACTAAAAAAACCACCGAACGGATTGGAATGAAATTTAGTATGTAGCTTCCTCTAGGGCCCTAGGTGCTCGCTAAGAAAGGTTTTCAAAAAATTCGAAATTTTGGTGAGGGTGTTTGGGGTAGTAAAAGTTACTAAAAAAAACCACCGAACGGATTGGAATGAAATTTGGTATGTAGTTACCTCTATTGCCGTAGGTGCTCGCTAAGAAAGGTTTCCAAAAAATTCGAAATTTTAGGAGGAGGTTTGAGGTGGTAAAAGTTACTAAAAAAAAAAAAACCCCCGAACGGATTGGAATTAAATTTTTTATGTAGCTTTCTCTAGGGCTCTAGGTGCTCGCTAAGAAAGGTTTTTAAAAAATTTGAAATTTTGGGGGGATTTGGGGTAGTAAACGTTAGTAAAAAAAGAAAACCACCGAACGGATTGGAATGAAATTTGGAATGAAAAAACCCATAAGAAATACATAGTACATAATATATTTATTGATATATTTTTTTGGTTAATATACATTTAACTTTGATTTGTCTATCCGTGCAAAGCCGGATCGGGCCAGCTACTTAAATTATATATATATATTTATGTCTTCGCACTTTAGTGGCCGCATTTTACGTCCAATTTGGTCCAAATTTGGTACACACGACGAGCGACTTGGACATGCAACGTGTGTACCAAATTTGGACCAAATCGGACTTAAAATGCGGCCGTTAGAGTGCGAAAACATATATACGTATATACATACATGTAACATATATATCAGTTTTAATGACTCCCCCAAAACTTGTTCTGCGGACAATAATCGGTGTCAATTTACTACTACCGACCTTACCATAAGGGTCACTGCAATAGCTCATTTTTCCTATTGATATTCGCCGACATCTAACAACAGTTCTAATATTTTATGTAAAACTTTCAACGGTATATTCACAAAGCACGCACCCATCCTGCGGAAGGGAACCGTTTGATGTGCGTGCACGCAATGGAGTGGGAACTAAAGGTTTTTCCGTACACATTATTTTCCAGTAATTTAAACGACTGTCAGCGAAGAAAATATGTTTAAATATGCGTGCAGAGTGTGTGTTTATATTGCGGGGTCATGCTATCGGCTCTCTGTGTGTCTTTAAAAGCAGGACTGTTATTAGCAAATTTCCATAGGAAAAATGAGCTATTGCAGTGGTCTTTATGGTAAGACCCAAGGTCGGGAGTAGCAAATGAGCACCGATCATGGTCCCCAGAACACGTTTTGGGGTGTCATTAAAAATCGTATATATATATATATATATATGTGTGTATATATGTGTTCGCACTCTAGCGGTCGCAGTTTAAGTACGATTTTGTTCAAATTTGGTACAAATGTTGGTTGTCTACGTCGCTCGGACGAGTTCGTTAGCTAAAAAAAATCCAACAACCGGAAGCACGTTTTTTGACCGGAAGTAACTATTTTTTAGATTTTTTCTACGAGAATGAATTTTCTTAGAGTTTTTTCTACAAGTATAAATGTAGCACGTTATTCTGCACATTTTGTTTTTTTACGCGACTTTATAGCTCGCTTGGTTCCCCCAAAATTGATTAAAACGTAAAATACCATAAAAGTAACCCCGGTTCAAAGCCATGTGGTGGGCTTTACCGTGGGGTTGGCGTGCGAAGCACTAAATGCATTATGTATTGAAGATACTCCCAATACGGGGGTTGGCGTGCGAAGCACGCAATGCTTTCTGTGTTAAAGAAACTCCCAATTTTCGGAATGGCGTGCGAAGCACGCAATGTTTTGAATATTGAAGACACTCCCAATATACGGATTGGCGTGCGAAGCATTTTGCAGCTATTCAACACCGTCGTGAGTAGACTTATTTCCCAAATTGTTTGTTGAAGCCCTAAAACATAGGCGTATAAATTTAATTTTGGAAATTTGCTCAACTCACGTCAGCGGTCCAGCTGCGTGGTCGAATTATTGTTTTTAAAATGTTTTAAATTTGTATTTAATTGTATTAAATGTAGCAAATGAGCATCGATCATGGTCCCCAGAACACGTTTTGGGGTGTCATTAAAAATCATATGCAGGGTGCATAAAAAAAACCTTTCAGGACTTTGGGATACGATTTTTCATACAAAAAGTAACAAAAACGTTCTTATAAACATGGGTCAGAAAACGCTTCGTTTTCCAGATATCCGCCATTTTGTTTTTTGTACAAAATAATTCATATCTAGAGAACGGTTTGACTGATTGAGTTCAATCTTGGCACGAAATTTAACCTGACAATGATATACCTCATGAAAAATAAACGATTAAATCCAATCATGCGTTTCAAAATGGCGGCTGTTTGAAAATTTCAAACCTAAATTACTCCAAAACCGTAAATTTTAACGAAAAATGTCAAGACACCTTTTTTGTAGCCCTTTTGATTCAATGTCGGATGGTGTAACTGTCAAAACAATCGGACGAAGGATAACCGTTAAGTTATGTGTACTAATTGGTTTGTTCAACTCGGCATCCTATACAAACGCAGTAAATAATACAATATTGTATGGACATTTGTTGTCATTACCTTTTTAACTTAGCTATTATCCTTCATCCGATTGTTTTGACAGTTACACCATCCGATAGGAAATGAAAAGGGCTACAAAAAAGGTGTCGACATTTTTCGTTAAAATGTACGGTTTTGGAGTAATTTAGGTTTGAAATTTTCAAACGGCCGCCATTTTGAAACGCATGATTGGATTTAATCGTTTATTTTCTTGAGGTATATCACTGTCAGGTTAAATTTCGTGCCAAGTTTGAACTCAATCAGTCAAACCGTTCTCTAGATATGAATTATTTTGTACAAAAAACAAAATGGCGGATATCTGGAAAACGAAGCGTTTTCAGACCTATGTTTATAGGAACCTTTTTCTTACTTTTTGTATGAGGAATCATATCCCAAAGTCCTGAAAGGTTTTTTTATACACACTGTATACAGGGTGAGTTTCTACTGACACCATTAACTTCGCTAGTGTGTTCTACTCACTAAGTGGAATAAAAAAGTTCATATGGACCCATGTCCGATTCTCAACAGTTTGGCGGTAGTCACTTATTTTGTGTTTTTTCAAAATCATGCTATTTTGTCTCACTATTTGTTTGATAAAAATAAAACTAATCAACGTACCGAATAGCAATTAAAACCATTAGAACAAGAATTAAATTTGCTATAAAACCGAGGTTTTTTGTAATGATTTGTCAACAATAATGCCTTTCAAAATTGGAAATAAAATAAGAAGTTGGGTAAGTAAAAATGTTTTAGGTTACATTTCAAGTCCTTTTTTTACTACTTAAATGAAACGTAAGGCAATATCAAATGAAATTAAAAACTTCCTCATTTAATAACCTTTAAAATGATGTACAAATGTTAAGTGTTACGATTAGGTATGACAGTAAAAACGCTAAGAAACTGGAATAAAACACGTTTTACTGATTTGGTTTTAACAAAGAAATTCAAATAAGTTATAAAATAACTTAAGAGGTTACAAAATATTCTACTTAAGAAAGTTTTCAAAATGGCCACCATCCGCTCTAATGCATGCCTAGATTCGTTTTCGCAGTTCTATCACAGTCACCTTTAAGTTGATGTCAATGCGCAGACGAGCAGCAGCCCTCACAATCCTATTTCTTACTTCCTCAGGTGTGTGCACTGGGGTGCGGTAGACTTCTTTTTTGAGGAAACACCAAACGTAATAGTCTATAGGAGTGAGGTCTGGTGACCGTGGTGGCCAAGCAACCGTTCCACCTCTTCCGATCCACATCTCAAAACGGTTGCTAAGGTACTCTCGAACTGCGTTGCTGAAGTGTAGATGTGCACCATCTGCTTGGTAGATGATGCGCATACGCAAAGCCAGTGGCAAATCTTCAATGATCTCTGGGAGTACTTCACTTAGAAATTGAAGGTATTGTACACCATTCAATGATGTAGGTAGGTCAAGAGAGGGTCCTATTAGTCGGTCCTCAATCAGCCCGATCCATACGTTTACTTTGAACCTTGTCTGACTGCGTGATTCGCGAGCCATATGCGGATTTTCAATTGCATAATGATGTTCGTTGTGGAAGTTAAAAACTCCATCTCGCGTAAATGACGATTCATCCGTCCACAAAATTGTCTTAAGAAAGTCGCCACGATTATTATGTCTAATTAAACGGCAAAACTGAAGTCTTTGAGGAGAATCTCTCGGTTCAAGAGTCTGAACGCGGATAAAATGGTACGGATGCAGTCCTTCTTTACGAAGTAGTTTTGATACATATGTCTGAGATACGCCCAATTCACTGGCCACAGTTCTTGTACTTGTCCATGGATCTTCTTCTACTCGGTCTACCACAGCTTCTTCTACTTCAACATCGTGCATGAAATTGCCAACTAAGCGACCATTAGTAGGAAACTTTCCATTTTCACACAAACTTTGATGTACCCTGGTAAAGGTTCTGACATCAGGAATCCTTCTGTCTGGAAAACGACGATTTTACTCGCGACGGCTTTCAGCCACTTTACCGGAGAAAAAGCCCGTACACAAAATGAATTTCGGCATATTCTAAATTTGTAAAAGGATCCATATCACAGAATGAATATCTTACAACACAAATGCCTTGTTCAGTTTGACGTGCAAATTAAATGATGACTTAATTAAATATTACAACAATGTAGTATTAACAACAGCTGATTCAGACTGGGTGATAAATTATAATACCATTATAACAGCTGATTTCAACCAATACCACGTTACAGCTGATTTCGTAAAACAAATTTACATCATTTCAGTACATTTCTTGGTTAAAAACAAATCAGTAAAACGTGTTTTATTCTAGTTTCTTACAGTTTTTACTGTCGTACCTAATCGTAAAATTTAACATTTGTACATCATTTTAAAGGTTATTAAATGAGGAAGTTTATAATTTCATTTGATATTGCCTTACGTTTCATTTAAGTAGTAAAACATTGTCTTGAAATGTAACCTAAAACATTTACTTACCCAACTTCTTATTTTATTTCCAATTTTGAAAGGTATTATTGTTGACAAATCATTACAAAAAACCTTGGTTTTACAGCAAATTTAATTCTTGTTCTAATGGTTTTAATTGCAATTCGGTACGTTGATTAGTTTTATTTTTATCAAATAAATAGTGAGGCAAAATAGCATGATTTTGAAAAAACACAACATACGCGACTACAGCCAAACGGTTGAGAATCGGACATGGGTCCATATGAACTTTTTTATTCCATTTAGTGAGTAGAACACACTGGCGAAGTTAATGGTGTCAGTAGAAACTCACCCTGTATGTACATATGTGTTCGCACTCTAGCGGCCGCATTTTAAGTCCGATTTGTTCCAAATTTGGTACACACGTTGGTCGTCTACGTCGTTCGGACGCGTTCGTTGGACAAAAATCCAACAACCGGAAGCACGTTTTTTGACCGGAAGTATATAATGAATATACTATGTAAACTATAATTTATTATGTAATTTCCTTTTTTTGTTATTAGAAAGTCTAATATTCTGACCCTACTCAATTCAGATCAGTATTAAACTCCTAAATTGTAAACAATAAATTAATATTAGATGAAATTAGGTCACAAGAAATAAGCATAAATTTATTAATTCAACAGAAATAATTTGTACAATATATATTGTTATTTAACATCCATAGGTTGGAAAATCTATTGTCTTTATACAATTATGGAAATGCCTTCGGCTTAGCACACCGTAGGGCCTATTTAGCACAGTGGAAGTAAATTAAAGTTCATATTAGGCTAGTTCAATGTTAAAAATATAAATAAATTAAATATGTTAATCAATTAATGTTCTCGGGGTAGGTAATCGTGCTGCTATGAATAAGATTGATAGATACTTATTTATACGCAATAATGAAGTTACTTTAAAAGATCTAAAAGGTTGGCATTTTATATTTTAAATTTTTTTATAGATTAAATTTTACTGTTCATAGTTAAAAAGAGTTCACAGTTAATTTGTAGAAGTTATAAACAGAATATACCAGTTCTGTTGGTACTTTGCACTGAATTTATAATTTGTATTTTAATAGTCACTTAGAATATTTACGATGCACATTCCGACGATCTTGTAAAACTGGAGGTGACGCTAACACTTCTTAACTCTTTCTGAAAGCGTCGTTTTTCTTAGCTTCTCTCTCGCGGTCTCCTTCGAACGGCGTACCGGACATGACGTCATCCGGCATCTTGCGTTGCGATTGGTTCTTTTCTTAAGCTGTCCGACTTACGTCACACATTACTGGTGTTTTGAATGGCTCATCAGTGTATTAATACTGAATTTCTGGTGGAGTTTACTACAAACGTTTATTTTGTCACTTTTTGCTTTTATTTTAATTATGTTACTGGTATTTTAATTCTGATAGATGATTGAATACTTATGATTCGCCAAAATATTATTTATTACTTTTAAATTTATAAAAATCCGCGTATTAAAATAACACTGGTTTGACTCGTGTTGAATAGTTGTTGTTTTGAGTATAGATGGTGTTGAGAGACTAATTAATCTAATTATTATATTCTATTGTGTCTAATCTAGTTGATAATTATTATACTAATTTTAAAATTCTGTTCTTTTGCTTTTGGTTACGACTTAGGGTTATTTATCTGATTTGAAACATTTAGTTTTTGGTGCTGTATTCTATACGATCTTTGATTCACGTAGCGATATGAATTAAACATGGTGGTTGTCTATGTTTACTTTTTGTTGTCCATAACAAATTGTAAAAGTCTGTGCTTATACTAGTTTTAATTTACGATACAGAATGATTGAATAAATAAATAAATGATGTATGTATGCGGGCGTTTGTGCTGTGCTTAGTGTAATCTGTTATAAAATTTACAATTGTTGGTGTGTTTGTTTAGTTAGTTCAGGTTACCCTACTTCTAGGCTCAAATTTTAATCAAGTTTGCTATCGTGTTTTAGTTTCTAACTCAGTTATTTATGTGTGCGGTTTTTACTATCTAAGGATCATAACATTTGCTTGATTGGTAATAATATCATGTAATTTTGAAATTCGTATATACTTCCTAGTACTTTATGGCTATTTCTTTACAAGAGGTTAGGTTGGTTCTCTTAGATAGGCTAGGCTAATGAATGTCGTAGATAATTCTCTTTTATTTATTGGTTAATTATTACTTTTCGATTAAGATGGGGTTTGATACATCATAAGTAACTACTTTTTTAGATTTTTCCTACGAAAATAAATGTAGGCTATTATTCCACACATTTGCTTTTCACGCCACCTTACAGCTCGTTAGGTCCCCCGAAAATCGTTCAAAACGTAAAACACCATAAATGTACCCGACGGGTACACTTCTGATCCGAGGCCGACGGCCGAGTTTGTACGCTGCGAGCGAAGCGAAACTCATAACCCGAGGCGGCAAGGTCGAGTGCAAACTTCCGCTGCGAGTGGAACGAAGGAGCGCGTGAGTCGAAGCTGGAGGCTTAGGTGCGAACAAATTCTACTAATATATTTCGTACACACAGGCAGCTATTCAGCTCCTTTATGAAGAGATCAATTTCCAAAATAGTTGGTTGAATCCCTAAAACATATAAATTTAATTTTGGAAATTTGCTCAACTCACGTCAGCGGTACAGCTGCGAATTAATTATTCTACGTTCCCATTAAATGAACTAATGAAATATTAATAGGTTAAGACAGTAAATGATATAATTTAGTATTATAATCAATGGCGTACAAATTTTATTACTACACTAGGGGAAACCCCTGCGTGCTCCGCACGCCAACCCCGTTGGAACCTTCTATAAACATAATCATGCTACCTTTTCTTTATAATAAAGGTGCAGGACTAATAATAATTCGACCACGCAGCTGAACCGCTGACGTAAGTTGAGCAAATTTCCAAAATTAAGTTTATAGGCCTATGTTTTAGGGTTTCAACCGACAATTTTTTGAAATAGGTCTATTCACGACGGTGCTGAATCGCTGCCTGTTTGTACGAAACACATTAGTAGAATTTGTTCGCACCTAAGCCTCCAGATTCGACTCACGCGCTCCTTCGTTCCACTCGCAGCAAAAGTTTGCAGCCTCGGGTTATGAGTTTCGCTTCGCTCGCAGCGTATCGATATTATTATTATCTCGCTAACATTACTGTTGTACGAACTCTCAGAATATTTCACAGAGTTTAGTTCTTGAAATTGTGGTTGGTAAACATTCTTTCTAAAAATAAAAACACAGAACAAAATTCTCACAGAAATACGTTTATTGGTCAAACTCGTTTCAACGACAAAGTCGTTATCTTCAGTGACTCATGAGCTACAGCTAAATTATAACTTAATCAAATTATATAATATTTCTCGCGCGTCAAGCTCGATTATATTTATTGGTAAACTTGGTTACCACACATTTTGTGCCAGTGGGTTTCGTAAATCTCAATGGAAGACCACAAAAAATAGAGACTGGCTGCAGCACTGACATTTCTAGAATACTAAGACAAAAGTGGAAACCAAGTTATCGATCGCATCGTAACTGGCGACGAGACTTTGGTAAAGCACGTCAACTTTGAAACAAAACCCACTCGATGGAATGATACTGAGGAGTGAGGAAGTGTTTGCAAACTCTGTCAGCAAGAAAAATCATGGCTAATGTGTTTTGGGACGCTCAGGGAGTGATTCGCGTTGATTTTCTTGAACGACGCCAAACAAACACTCGGAAAATTAAGACGTGCGATACAAAACAAGCGTCTGGTAAAACTCAGCAAGAAAATGTTGTTTTTCCACGACAACGCTCATTCGCATGAATGGTTTTGGATGGGAATTTTTCAATCCTCCGCTGTACATCCCGGATTTGGCGCCTGCGACTACCACCTGTTCCCAGCGATAAAGACGTGGTTCGCTAAGCAACGCTTTGACACTGACTGAACTGCATGCCAGTGGTTGAACTCGCAGGCGGCAGATTTCTACAGAGAGGGTATTGAAAAGTGTGGACCACGTTGTGATAAATGCCTTAATTTGAATGGCGATTATGTAGAAAAATAGCCTAAGAGTTAACTTTCAAAATGTATATAATAGAAATAGTTTTTTATCTTCCCGCTAAGAAAATTGAAAATTTTCTAAAATCGGGAAGTTATTGGTTCCACCCCGTTTTTCGAAAATCGAGTATTCATCAGATCTCGACGTTTTGAGGTCCTAGGAATCTTCCCTGACCACTCCCGAGAGGGTGTCACCCTGTCTGTATGTATGTGTGTGTGTATGTAAGTATGTGACCCGCTTATAACTTTTGAACAGCTTAACTGATTGGATCCTACCAAACGGCGTTCTAAAGAGTTCCATCAAACTTAGATTTCCTGAAAATTTCAACTAATTCGGACCGGTAGGTTCTGAGAAATTTCGAAAAAACTAAGAAATAAAATTTTTTTCAAATCAGGTTTTTTTGGAATAACTTTTAAACGGCTTTACCGATCAATTCCAAAATCTAATCAGCTTTTAACCTTGAAAAGCTACATCGATCGCTACCAGTCCGGTCAAAATCGGTTAATTCGTTCGTGAGATATCGTGAACGAAAGAAAAAAAAAAGTGTTTTTTCTCAATGTCTCCGAAATTTTTCATCAGAAAATTTTTTGTTGTCGATTCTTTCGATGGTCTCGAAAAACTGCATCGATTGCCGCAAATCGCATAAAAATCGGTTGATTCATTCGCGAGATATCGTGAACGAAAGAAAATAAAAAAAAGTGTTTCCCTCAATTTCTCCGAAACTTTTCATCTGAAAAATTTTTGTTGTTGATTCTTTCAATGGACTTAAAAAACTGCATTGATTGCCGCAAATCGCATAAAAATCGGTTGATTCATTCAAAAGTTATGGCAGTTCAAAATTTCCAAAAATAGTGTTTGTTGTAATTAAACTTAGCGGGAAGTTACATGGATGGCCTTTAGGGTCAACCGTTTTCCAAATTTTTTTCCACTTTGTTTATGTTTATTTCAAAACGTCTGTTACTCTCTGGATAGCCCACGTATATTGTTCGAAACAAAGTGAAATTAACTTCCAGTTGTACCCTTCTGATGCCGCAAATAAAGTTTTGTTCCAACATTCTTTGTTATTTTTCAATTTACTTTCAAAGTTGTTGATATCTCTCTGCACCATTAGCGGTCTATGGAACAGCAATCGGTCCGTTTATGAACGCTTGGGGAAACCGATCGTATTTAAGGTTCCATTTATCCGTAGGCGTACTGTGCAAAAACTCCCTATTGTTTTAAACCACGAAATTTCCGCTAAATATTAAAAAAAGTTAGGTTACATCAAAACAAGAGCGCCTAAGTTTACCGGACTTGATACGCAATGATTCGATAGTATTTTACCGTTTTATTTTTGGGTATTTTATGGCGCACAGCGTTACTTAATAATTTTAAGGGTTTGTTGATTGTTATTAGTAAATGTAATAAATTAAAGTTTAGCGAAATAATAAACGAAACATTCAAATAACACGTAGGCCTACTTAGATGATGTGCGGTCAAAATAACATTTCAAAACAGAGTTAAACAATTTTTAACTTCCCGCTAAAAGAAAATTGAAAATTTTCTAAAATCGGAAAGTTATTGGTTTCACCCCGTTTTTCGAAAATCGAGTATTCATCAGATCTCGACGTTTTGAGGTCCTAGGAATCTTCCCTGACCACTCCCGAGAGGGTGTCACTCTGTCTGTATGTATGTGTGTGTGTATGTAAGTATGTGACCCGCTTATAACTTTTGAACGGCTTAACCGATTGGATCCTACCAAACGGCGTTCTAAAGAGTTCCATCAAACTTAGATTTCCTGAAAATTTCAACTAATTCGGACCAGTAGGTTCTGAGAAATTTCGAAAAAACTAAGAAATAAAAAAATTTCAAATCATTTTTTTTTAAATAACTTTTAAACGGCTTTACCGATCAATTCCAAAATCTAATCAGCTTTTAACCTTGAAAAGCGACGTCGATCGCTACCAGTCCGGTCAAAATCGGTTAATTCGTTCGTGAGATATCGTGAACGAAAGAAAATAAAAAAGGCGTTTTTTCTCAATTTCTCCGAAATTTTTCGAAAAATTTGTGTTGTCGATTCTTTCAATGGACTTGAAAAACTGCATCGATTGCCGCAAATCGCATAAAAATCGGTTTATTCATTCGCGAGATATCGTGAACGAAAGAAAATAAACAAAAGTGTTTTTCCTCAATTTCTCCGAAACTTTTCATCAGAAAAATTTTTGTTGTCGATTCTTTCAATGGACTCGAAAAACTGCATCGATTGCCGCAAATCGCATAAAAATCGGTTGATTCATTCAAAAGTTATGGCAGTTCAACATTTAAAAAAATAGTGATTGTTGTAATTAAACTTAGCGGGAAGTTACATGGATGGCCTTTAGGGTCAACCGTTTTCCAAATTTTTTTTAGAAATAACATCATAGGCAAGAAACTGTGTTTATAGGCCTACTCTGTTCTGAAGCATATTAAAATTCTTTTGTCATTAGCTAACTTCCATGGGAAATATGAGCTATTGGCGTGACCTTTATGGCGAGACCTAAGGCCGGGAGTAGTAAATGAGCACCGATCATTGTGCGCAGAACACGTTTTAGGGTACCATTACAAATTTTATAAATATGTGTATTATGTTATAATTTTATTTGATGTAAATTTGTCAAATTAATACAACTTCAAAACTTAGGCTTATATTACTAAAACTAGTAGGTATCTCTACTATAAGAATAAGAA
Organism: Philaenus spumarius; assembly: GCA_018207615.1. Lineage (NCBI taxonomy): Eukaryota > Metazoa > Arthropoda > Insecta > Hemiptera > Aphrophoridae > Philaenus > Philaenus spumarius. The sequence continues at coordinate 6,633 of JAGFPH010014526.1, read as the reverse complement.
ACACATTAAATGTTAAATTTCTTTTAATATACTTTTCTTAATATCGTCTTGCAATTAGTTTTACAGATATTTATTTAGCTCATTACTCTTATCTCGGGTTCTTTACATGGGTTGGTGGCCTCTATTTAATATGTAATTTTAATCAGTATAATTTTTATAACTATAGGCTATACATAAATTGGTTCTTAAATTAAAATTCATTAAAGTTCAAATTAAGTTCAAATATTATTTAGAATTCAAAAGTTTATACAGTTCACATAGATATTAAGTTAAATTTTGCAGTTTCTCCTTGTTACAAATGAAATGGATTATTATTACCTCAAATTCTGTGTTTTATTTCAAATTGATATATTATTATACAAATATACTTGTAATTCTCTTCTATTTGATTTTTATATTCTTCTATATAGAATTTACTTTAAATATGATTGTTCCACAAGCATAAATACATGTAACATTTACAAAATCTGTACTGGTCCTGATTTTTTAAGATGGAATTTTTTTTCATTTGTTCTCCCGGATTCAACTGCCTCACTTACTAAAAGTATGTGATTTGTCTTTACAACGGCATTGGTTTTATATAAAACATATATTTTTTAAACATGTTCACCTTTCTTTTCACTAAACTTGTTAAACTTGTTTACCATTATAATTGGTGATAATTGTCCATAATTTTACATAAATTAAATAATTTCTTTAGTTCTTTACACTTTATATATTTTATATAATTTACTAGCTGACCCGGCAAACGTTGTTTTGCCATATAAATAATTTTCAAGTAATTTCTAGTGTAGACAAAAAATAGCTTAATTATTGTAAGTGTGTAAGAATGTGGTATATGCGTGAAATAGGCATGGAGCGCTGTGAACGATGAGGGAATATATAAATAACAAAAGGCAAAAATTATTTTTAAGTTATTATAATTTATTCTCCCCCTCCCCCCCACCCCCACCTTCCCTTTAGGGGTTGGTGATATTGTAAGAAATAAATGTACCACTTCTGGTCTGACCCGGCTTTGCACGGATAGACAAATCACCTGATACTAATAATTAGCCCAAGTGTTTTAGTTCATTGTAAAAAAAAAAAAAAATTCAATGTAGGCCTAACCTAAAATTATATTCAGTTTTTGATCCAAATCAGTTGTTGAGTTGTTGATCAAAATCAGCTGTTTTAAGCTTTTCATACAAACAGCTGTTTTTTGTGCCCATGATAAAATCAAAAGAAATCTTTCTTCTTCTTCCTTAAGATTGAACTTCCATAAGATTAACATTGAAACTTTGAGGGCCACTGGGGCGTAGCCCTTATCACTAAGGGGTATGAAAAATAGATGTTAGCCGATTCTCATACCTACTCAATATACTCACAAAATTTCATGAGAATCGGTCAAGCCGTTTCGGAGGAGTACGGGAACGAACATTGTGACATTTGACACGAGAATTTTATATAATTTACTAGCTGACCCGGCAAAAGTTGTTTTGCCATATAAATAATTTTCAAGTAATTTCTAGTGTAGACAAAAAATAGCTTAATTATTGTAAGTGTTTAAGAATGTGGTATATGCGTGAAATAGGCATGGAGCGCTGTGAACGATGAGGGAATATATAAATAACAAAAGGCAAACATTATTTTTAAGTTATTATCATTTATTCTTCCCCCCACCAACCCCCCCTTAGGAGTTGGTGATATTGTAAGAAATAAATGTACCACTTCTGGCCCGACCCGGCTTTGCACGGATAGACAAATTAACCTGATACTAATAATTAGCCCAAGTGTTTTAGTTCATTGTAAAAAAAAAAAAAATGTCCATTGTAGGCCTAACCTAAAATTATATTCAGTTTTTGATCCAAATCAGTTGTTGATCAAAATCAGCTGTTTTAAGCTTTTCATACGAACAGCTGTTTTTTGTGCCCATGATAAAATCAAAAGAAATCTTTCTTCTTCTTCATTAAGATTGAACTTCCATAAGATTAACATTGAAACTTTGAGGGCCACTGGGGCGTAGCCCTTATCACTAAGGGGTATGAAAAATAAATGTTAGCCGATTCTCATACCTACTCAATATACTCACAAAATTTCATGAGAATCGGTCAAGCCGGTTCGGAGGAGTACGGGAACGAACATTGTGACATTTGACACGAGAATTTTATATAATTTATTATTTCATCGATTTGCAATTTCTGACTTGCATTGGAACAGCTGTTGTGTGGTCCTTCTCGATTTAATATTTGGTCTATTCAGTATTCAGTTCAGTTTGAAATAGTTTTGTTCGTTGTAACCACTGCCATAATATAAAATATTTATTCCACTAAAACACTTTCCCTTTTTATCAAACAGATTCTTAATTCAACCTGGTTTCACAATTTTATTTATATATCTATATTATACTACCATGAAATAAAGTTACATCAAAATATTTACAATGTTTGTATTTTAGGTTATCTTACCAATGTAATTAACAAATTGTTTATTAAATTAGGTAAGTATAAATATCTAAGGTAGGTTTTAATTAATTTAACTCTTATTTAACTAATAATGCTTACTTCATAATTATTTATTTAAGTTACTTATGGTTATTTTAAGGTCTAGGCTTTTAGTTAACTTTTGCCATTCATTTATATATAGGCCTAGCCTATGTTAATTTATATTGACATTATTTATGTTTTAATTCATTTTGGCCACCAAATTAAGTTATCAATTTATATAAATGTTATAATGTATATGTAAATACGTGTAAGCACGCATTATAAGTTCGATTCGGTCCAAATTTATTACACACGTTAGTTGCCTATGTCGCTCAGACGAGTTCACCAAACAAATCCAACAAACGGAAGCATGTTTTTTTTTACCGGAACTGTGTTTTTAGACTTTCGTACTAGAGTAAAACTTTTTTCTAGTTTTATCTAAAAAAAATAAACATAGGATATTATTCTGCATATTTGGTTTTTTTACCCGACTTTATAGCTCGCTTGGTTCACCCCCCCCCCCTCCTCCCAAATCTATAAAAGTTTTTCCGCTGCGAGTGTAACGAAGGAGGCTTAGGTGCAAACAAATTCTGCTAATATATTTCGTACACACAGTTCAGCGCCTTCGTGACTTCGTGAGTGAACTAATTCCCCAAATTGTTGGTTGATAACCGAAAATATACAAACTTAATTTTGGAAATTCACTCAACTCACGTCGGCGGTTCAGCGGCACGGTCGGATTATTCAATTTGTATATATATATATACTAGGGGAGACCCCTGCGTGCTCCGCACGCCAACCCCCAATTGAACCTTCTAAAAACAAATGTTATGTTTTATTTATGATAAAGTTATATGATTAGTAATAATAACCTCAAAATTAAGATAATATATAATGATAAATGTTCAAATCAAATTATTTCTTATATTTCATAACAGCAGTTATAATAATGGTTAAAAGAACCAGCAAGGCTCAGGTCTTCACTTTAAAACCCTAACCTAAAATCTAGAAATACAAAAATAATTGCTTCCAATTTTGAAATCAGCTGTTAATGGAAATATTGGAACAAACAGCTATATATTATCTGTTCTTTTATTCAATTTATTGTTATGGTAATAAATGTAAATACATGTGTTGGTTTATCATTCTAGGCCTAACCTAAGATTTTTTCCGACTAAATTTATAAATATTGAAATAAAAAAGGTTTTTATCGAAATGAATTATAGCTTATGTTACTCAGGTAAAGTGTAGCTTTTTATCAGTAAAACTATTTTTTCAATCGGTTCAGTAGTGCCAGAGATTACCCCCTACATACAAACAAACAAACAAACTTTACCTCTTTATGATATTAGTATAAATAGATGAAGAGTTAATAGAAAAGCCATACAACCTTCCAAAAATCACACTTATAAGGTTTCTCTATGTGTGTGTCAACGTGTATCTATTATAGGTTAATAAGTAGCAGATTTTATTTAAAAATATAATTTACTTTAACTGTCATATTATATTACAGAACAGCTGTTTTATGTTTTTAATTTATTTATTTAATACCAAATGTTTTAATGTAAACTGCAGAACAGCTGTTTTATGTTTTTAAATTCTCATGTATTTCTTATGTGAATTTTTCGTTTTTCGGGGATCTCAAAAACCCCTTAGTTTTTAATTTTAGAAAAAACTTATATTTTTCCCTCGTTCCTTGAATCGATACCTTTAATTTGACACCCCTCCCATCATCCTCCGACTTACCAAATTCCCACAATTTTGAATCTAAAATTTTGCTTACAGAATTATATATAAGGATATTCCTACGTTCCTGGGCCATCAATACATATTTGTACAGTAGTAATAGTACCTACTAACCTTCAAATAATACTTATACGTCTTGTCGTTTTTACAGTTTCGACATTACAAGCTGTAAAATCTGTAAACACGCAACCAACAAATATATTCAATTCAATTCAATTCAATTTATTTCCTTAAATATAGTACAGAATAAATGCATAATGATATCAAGTAAATTGTGCCCACATAGGCTTAGCCTGTGCGTAGGCACGAGTCGCATCTAAAAATCTAAGTTACAACAACGAAGACATATATTTATTGATCTATATTAAAGTTTTATAATATAAAAACAATAGAGGTAGAGTGGGAAGTGCCTAACGGAGGAATCCAAGTCCATATCGGACCAAAACAACCCGGGTCAACAAAAAATAGTTACTGCTTCAACACACGAGAATCAATAATAGTGAGAGAGATAAGGCTAGGAACACACTATCCGAGAGATCGCCCGGACGGACTTTACCCGGATCAGATTGTGTTGACAGAACACACTATCCGAGCGAATGCCCGGAGTCGATTAGTGAACAGTTGTTTTGCCACTATGGAAATTCTGTATTCTGTTTAATTTGTATACTATTTATAGTTTAGTCATCAATTGTTGATTACTTAAATCTGTTGCATAAATGTGTATAGGCCTACATTACTTTCATGGTAATCATTCAGAATCACGTTTAAAAAAAGTAGAAGTAATTAATTAATCTGGTTTTTAATTGTATTAAGTTTATATTGGTGTTAATAATTTATTTTTTTTATAGCCATAATAAATCATTTTTACCCTGTTTTCTAATCATTTTGAATTTTTTAATATAATTGGTTTTAAAAGAAATTAATAAATCTATTTAAATATCCAAAGACTACGACATCCCGTAAATGCAAGTCTCAAAATATTTCAGCACACAAGCCACAGGTATGCACAGTTGTACTCTCGTCTAGGGTTGAAACAAGACTGCCAATGGCTGAATGGCTCCGTTCTCTTTCCGGGTCCCGGGTAATTGAACGTGTAGTGTGTTCTTTGTCATAAGACACAATGCTTCTCTACTTGGTTCCGAGACTCGGACGGGCTAACTCTCGGCCGAGCGAGTAGAGAATACCCGGACGTGCTTCCGAGTGCTTCCGAGACCCGTCCGGGCGTAGTGTGTTCTGCCTCATGCCTCCCTATGTATCACCACTCTGGCCCGGTTCCGGGTAAATCCCGTCCGGACGATCTCTCGGATAGTGTGTCCCTACCCTAAGGTAGTACAATAAACAAGGGTAAATATATTTGCTACCTGTTATATCCAACGTTATACTTGAAAGTTTACTAAAGTTAAACTCCCCTAAATGATTATGCAACCAATGTTACAACTTAATATGACCCAATACTCAAGTCGTTTCAGTGCGTGTTTGTGATAGCCCACAGGTACTTGTGTGCGGAGTTTTGTCCATTGTTTTAACGTATTTGTTAGCGATCCTTTATTGGTAATTTTTTATATATTGTGAAGCCATTGTTTTCCAGATGTGATAGTGTTGTTAAGTATTCGTCTTCGTAAATTACATTTGCAATGTCGTAAATAGTCAGACTGTAAAAACCACTAAGTATAAGGATCATATTTGAAGGTTAGTTCCATTATACATAAATTTATTTGTTAACAATGATCTATCAAATTGGTACTAAAAAGAAATTACCTTGGAAACCTAATCATTTTAATTTCAATATTTTGGATGTTTCAACTAAATTCTACATTCTCCTTTGGAAATTAATTTAAAATTACTAATAAAACATTTAGAATGGCGAAATTTTGGAAAAATTTTAAAAAATGTAAGTACTCCTAACATAATTTATTGTAAATGAATTTGCGTGATTGTGTTGTGAAGCTTCAATCTAAATAAATTATTTTAAATATAAAAAGGTAAAGTACCCACAATCTCAAATGTTTCTGAACAGAATATTACGCAACCACTATATTTCTCAACTTTTGACTACTATTTATAGTGTTTTATCACTCCTAATATCATACACCATAAAGCTATACAGCTTTAAAGTATGTACTTAAAAACACAAATATACTTTTACACAAAATACGTAAAATATAATACAAATTATATTATAAAGACATGATTTTCAATATCAAGTTTGTCTAGATCCAAATGAAAAAAAGAGGTCCGAAAGAAGAAATAAACGTATAATATTGTTTTAGTGATATTGAGTAAAATAAATAATAGGCCAACTCTAAACTACTTTAAAATTGCTTAATACGGCTACATTTATCCAAAATACTTTGTGTTAGCCATTCACATGGACGAGCCATAGAGGCCTATATGTTTCTACTGATAAATTTGTATAGGAGATTGA
>JAGFPH010014525.1:11475-23381 GCA_018207615.1 Philaenus spumarius | reverse complement strand
GGACTACCATTTTCTAAATTGCGAAAAACACCCGTTTTCTCTGGCTTATATTATCTTGGAATCTAAAAGAAATATATTTTTGAAGAAAAAAGTATATGAAAATATAGAATTTTTTCTTTAAATGTGTGAAACAATCATGTCGTTTTGTTTTATAGTTTTTCTGCTGTTATTTAAAAAAAAAGGCTTGCAACCCAAAAACCTGGAAAAATGCTTAAAACACGATTTTTTAAACCGTTAAAGATGGGAGAAAACCTTTTTCAGTGAATATTCTCCTTTCAATTCTAAGACTTTTGAGGTGCATAACTATTAAATTTAAATAATTTTTATACCGTTTATTTAAGACACAACATTTTGGAATTCATAAAAAGCTGTATAACTTGAAAAATATCAAAGTTATTGAAAAACTACAAACACATATTTATTCTCTATGAAATTGGGTATATTTTGATACTAATATCGTGGGACAAAGTTTTCCGTCCGAATAATTTTTTTAAATACTCACTTTTCTATGATTTTTTTCTCAAATACTTCATGGCATATTTTTATCTATAGTAAAAAAATATATCATATTTTTCTTTTTTATAGCCACGAATTTTACAGCTGGGAGTTTTAGGCTTTTAAATAAAACCGTTAATCAATGTAAGCATTTTTTGAAAGCTGTATAACTCTGCGGTTTACCGCTGTATACCTGTTATTTAAGGGTCGGCTCTAGTAAAACAGAAAGCAACCTGCGACTCTATAGTAGCGGTGGTAGGTTACGCGGACATTGCTCAGCCTAAATCCATTTAAAACCCGCAATTGTCCAAATAGTTTTTAAAAAAATACCAAACTCTTGGGGACAAAATTCTTCATACGAATGACTTGGTAATTTTTCGCTATAATTAATAGTTACAACGTAAAAAAATATTTAAAATCACCCTATAGCGGAGGTAGGTTACACGGACATTGCTCAGCCTAAATCCATTTAAACCCCGTAATTGTTGAAATAGCGTTTTTAAAAAAATACCAAACTCTTGGGGACGAAATACTTCATGCGAATGGCTTGGTAGTTTTTCGCTATACTTAATAGTGACAACATAATTTTTTTTTAAAATCAAGGTTTTAAATTGTTAATAAATATTTAAAAAAATGTTTTTCTTAGTTTTGGAAAAGCCATTTGCATGCATATTGGCCATAGCTTTAAAATGACATATCGTTCATAATTATCCGATCAAAAATAAAGGAAAAATTTGGATTTTAATTTAACATTGGTCTTATGGAGTGTCAGCCAACATGGCCGACCCTTAAGAAAAACCATTTTGGAACTTATAAAAAGTTGAATAATTCGAAAAATATCAGTGTTATTTCTGAAAGGGTTACTTTTAACATGGATGAATTCGGGAATCTGGTAAAATAATAATTCACAAATTATTTAAATAATATGTATTACTTTTTTCTTTAAACACAATAATTACCTACATATTTTATGTGTTGCACATCAAATACATAGAATTTCAACGATATCTGAGTATATGTATAAAAAACAGTTCTTACATGTATATTTCTTAAAAGCTACAAACACACTCTTCATTTATTTATTATTTATACAAAATATGTTTACTAAAAATAACCACACTGTGTCTTATAAAATAAATCAACATCAGTTGTTATGAAATCACAATACAGTATATTGTCAACCCCTATTTACTAATATTTACATTTGGGGTGAAACTTCTAAATTATATTAACTCCAACTGTTTTTTCGATGATATTATGTTTTAGTGTATTGTTCTGAATTTATACGAATTTTTTACACGATAGTATAGTATAATGCATACAGTTAAAGTTATCAATATATATTATACCAAAGGGAAAGTTTGTACTTTGTATATTTGCTTATAATTTAAGAACCACTGACCCAATCAATATTATGTTGTTTTTTCTTCGTAGATACAACATGCGGAAATGTTTAGGTTAAGTTTTATGAAAATACGTTCAATGATTTCTAAGGTTGAATGAGATATTTTTATATACGATTGAAAATGATGACCGAAGTTACTTGGTAGAACTCCATTTTTCAAATAAAAAACAAACAAATTTTGTCCAACTCGCCTCTATTGAATGAATCCATTGTCTACCTTATGACCATAGGTACCCCACGCCCCCTTCCACTCCCCTTCATTTGTTTGAGAGTACTAGCTGTTCTATGTTTAAACACACTTGTTTTTCTAATATTCTTTTTCTTGTGTAAGCTACCTCATCACTGGCAAAACCATGGTCGCCAAGACTCAAAAATAAAATTGTAGACATCACTTAAAGTTTGTGTTTGTTTTTCTTTTGTGACGTATTTATAAATGTGTCACTAAAAAATACAGAATTCTAGATATACTTTAGAATTTTATTTAAAATTTTCGTTGGTAAATTATTTTTTATCAGTGAAAAAGTTGTTACAAATTTTAATAAAAATCGGTTCAATATTTTTGAAGTTACAAATATTTTTATACCTCTAAAAAAATTTAAATCTAGATTTTTCAACAAGATTTATGAATTTGTCAAAAATATTGAGGCAACCTATTTTCCTACAGTGACAAAATTGTTACATGTACTTAATTCGTTATCAAATGTGGTTTTACTTTACGGGTTTTTCTGTTGAATGTTGAATATTTCACGATTAATTGAGATAAATCTACATTTTTCTTGTTTATTTTCTATTGTATCTTTTATATTTTGTTTAGTGCAAACATAACCTAAGTGGATGAACTTTAATTTCCATGTTTTACATCTCTCGTAACTCCTATATTTGTTTCCACACATTTTTGTTTGATTTTAAGCTCAGTCAAGTGTCTACTTTCAGAAAACGGAAAAACCTTCACAAATTTCTTGAAAAACCAATGCCAAAATACGCCACTTGAGACACTGGAATTTAAACAAAAATATTTCAATTAAATTCTTCAAATCCAAAATATTAGGGTTCAATTGGACAAAGTTAACTTTGTAACTTTGCTCCCTATGAGTGGCCTATCGTATCACGTACCGTATATTGAATTTCTTCCCATGTCAAAAATTGTATAGAAATCTTTCCCGAGAATATTTAGCTTCAAAGGGTTGATATAAAAACATTATGCAGTATCACCAAAGCTGTTAAACTTTTCCTTTTTCCAAAAACTTAACTTGGCAGAATCACAACTTTAAAACTACATCAACAGCACAAACTTTCCCTAACTTTTTATTTATTTATATTTATTAAATAATATAATTTAAGAAGTATTCTTCAAAGTCGACATGTCAGAATTCATTTAGTCCTAATGCTCTCATGTGGATTATACTCGGAGAGTAACATACCCAACTTTGAACCAGTATGTTGCCAGCCAAATGGATCTAAACACTGAACATGAGCATTGGGTGATGTAAAATCTAAACATGTCAATTTTGGTTTATATTAAAATTATTCGTTTTTCAGTTGAGTATTTAGATACATTCTTTTCAAATTTGGCCGATTTGTAGAATTACTTATTTTTTTGGTAATTTTAAAATTTAAGTTGGTTACCATTTGCTATCAACGAAGTGAATAGTAATTTTGAATGGAAAAATTAATCTGAAAACGTACAAGAGAACTTTTCTTATTTATCAAATGCTACGAGTTTGAATAAGGAAACGTTTTGAAATATTATAATAATTTCAAAATTTTAACAATAATATACTGGAAAAGCGTGTTTGACTCGCTGCACATTATTTGTTCAAAATGTGCAGTAATAATATTGACTTACGAATCTGATTTTAAATCAGGTAATTCTACAAATTAGGCCAACATGATTACAAGATAGCCAGTGCCTTGACTACAGTCGACGATTACGTAAACGTTTATCAAAAAATTACAATTTACTACGAGTAAACAACTATTTTATACAAAACGAAGCAACGATACAATTACAAAGCATTTTAGCACAGCCTTGACGAAATCAAATATAAAAAAGCTGAAGTTTATTTCGAAATATCACGTTTCCACATATATTGTATATTTTATTTACATATAAATGATGCGGAAAATGTATAAAATACAAAATTATAATTTGCGATGGAAAATACTTTGAAAAGAAACGTTTGAACTTTATAAAAGTTCAAACAGTGGCGCAAATAGATTTCACAGAAAAACTGCAATGTTTACTATTTAAACTTGAACATTTTTAAAGATCAATAGTTTTGAACGAACATTAAAATTGTCTGAAGGTAAGATTCACTGAATTATAAACATTCCCATTAATTTAAGATCACTATTTATTTATTTTCCGCATCTTACAATAATAATTATGCAAAATATATTTTACTCTCCATATATTAAAAGCAACAATCAAACTGGAAGTATTTATTATATATAACAAGCTCTAAATAAAATGCATAAATTAATAATAATATATATACAATATATTACACAAATAGTCTTAGCCTACTAAAATTGTATACAATCTAACAAATATATTTATAATATAGTTTTCCTTTAATATATTTATATGTCTACAACTAGACATTTAGAGAGTAACTATATTTTGAGCAAGATTACAGTGGTCGGTAAAAAATTTGGGCAAAAATGAGCAAGGGCTTTGTTTATTATTTTGGTACTTACGTATTAGCTAGTTGATAGGGCTACTGAACGTATTATTAATTCAAAGTGTCAGCTTGGACAGGTTAGGTTACCTCCCCCGCCCTCTATATTTGGCATTGTTTTATTAAGGTGTAAACAAAGGTATAGCATTAATTTCAGGACACAGCCACCCGAGGAAACGTTTGCAAAGTACGGATATCTACACCAGGGAGCCATTATGTAAGAAATATGGCCTGCACGAGGAAAGCACAGAGCACCTGATTTATGAATGTGAAAGGTTTGTTCGATGAGTTATAAAACCTTTGGAAGCGTCAACAAAGGACAAATCATCCCTCAGAACAACCTTCTCCTTGGTCTAAAGGGCCCTTGGATTCACTGAGCTTATGGTCCTTGACAGGTACGACTAGGGATCCACCATTCTATCTTGTGGAAGTGCAATGAAGTTCAAAGAATTAGACCAACCGCTTAAGATGACCTCACTATCTCCTATAATGTGTCTATTTGTGTTTGGAGTAGAGTGGTTGCTTCTGTGTTTTTAGTGCAGTAATACAAAGACAATGTTACAAAACCATATTGTTCGGGGTAGTTATTGTTGAACGAGTTATGAATCATTCAATTTGAACAATTTAGCCAAAGAATTGTAAAACTCATTTTTGAAATGAATAGATTCATATAGAGAATATTATTTATTTATCGGAGAGTTCACCGACTTGCCCATTTTTTTCTCAGACTCGATAAAGCGTCACTAGTGTAGCATGATTAACTCTAAGATTTCTTTTGTCATACACTAGCACAACACGAATTCAATTGTTTGACCTTTTCAATTCTTAATTGTAAAAACATTTTAATAGCAATATGTAAATGGTACGCAACAATGCCTATATACATAATCAAAAACATTTATGAAATGACTTATTACGTTTGCCGAGTCAAAATAAATAATTTAAAATTTAATATAAATGATTATGTCTTAAAAATAACTATTACTTTATGAGTGTGAATTTATTTACATACCGGTACTAAAATATTTCACTATAGCCTACATAACTTTCTTAGGCAGCCTTTTAGCAGAGGGATTAGCGTACCTGACTCAAATCCAGGTGAAGACTATGAAGATTTGTCTATTAGAAGAAAAGTTGATGTCAGATGTTTAGTCCATCAATGCTTTTCTTAAAGGCTAAAATAAAAAAATGATATACAAGAATAAAAGTAAACACAAGAATTAATAAAATTGATAGAATTGTTAAATAGTCAAAGTTAAGTACTTGGTTCTTTTTACATTATGAAAGCAGGTAAGGTAAGAAATCTGTTAAAATCCATAATATTTTCAGGTAAACATGTAACGCTGATCATTCTTTGTCTGTAAAACTGATAACAAGATTCAAAAGAACGAAATGAAGCAGCTTGCAAATTGATTCTTTTAAACGAGCCGATTCAGAAAAGTTAATTCCTCTAGAAGAATCGTTCTCGCCATTACCCCAAGTAGCACTATTTTATCTATAACTCTGTTGAACTGGAAAAGAAGGGATCCACTTAGTTTACAGTCCAGTTAGTTCGAAAAATGCAACAACTAAGCGGGTAAAAAGGATCAGTAAAATGGAATAATAAGAACAGAACACTACCCATCATTATTTGAAGTCTAACATGGCCGAGTACATGACACTTTTGATGTGATTTTACACACCATAATTAATTTTGCGAAATGTTCATAATCTAGTTATAATTTTTTTAATTATTTCACTGCCTTAATATCAATAATTACATATTTTCAATGTAAAAATGTTTCTTCCAACAAAAAAGAAATAGCCCAGCTAATACGTAAGTACATATTTCTCCCCTACAAGTATAACAAATAAAATTCACTTATTCGCTACATCATTAAAAAAACTAAAGTATTTTTACAAGATGTCATGCATACAAATTTTCATTGTTTAAAATTAATTAAACTTTTCCAGTCTATCATAATGTACATGTGGTATTTTTATGAACATTCTGTTTGAATAAACAGGATTTAATTAGCTCTCCTTCTAGTTTAAATAGGAGGATGCAACTAACCATGAGGGTAGATTTTTACTTGGACTATGTACAGGCCGTACCGAAATTCATATCCAAATATAAAAGACGTTGTGTAATGGAACGTCTCTGCACAATTATTTGTGCCAGACCGAATTATATATATATGTTTGTGATGTACAATGGTCTAATGTTAGTGCTATTGGCTGGCCTGATGATGATGCCTGTGGCAGTGAAACATGTAGCCATTACTCCAGAAACAAGAACTACTGTTGACTTAAATTAAGGTATGTTACAAAATAATGTTCAAAATCATACATTGAAACCTTTTACGTTTTAAAAGTTGAGATATCTACATGTTTAAAACAATTTGCTAAAACTTTGTAGAGACTTTCTACCGCGGCAAATTTTATTAATGGTGTATAGTTTAAAATATTGGTTCCCATGCCAACATACTTCATCAAGTATTCAAAAGTCAATTCTTTACAGCTTTGTTCACAACTCAAACTATCGTTTGCTGAGGTGACATCGATTTCATTTAACGAAGGTACTTTAGGAACATAGGCTGATTACACAAGTAAGTAATTATATTAGGCCTTGTATGGTTACAGAGACAAAATAAATACAAATTATTAAAAGTAAATGTGTAGGATTTTACTGTGTATTAATAAATTATTTCTGTTATTTCTACCCAAAATATAGAATACGGTAAATTACAGTATTTAGTTTTAGATTCTGCAAACACAAGGTTGGCATCCCCTAGTTATAAAAAATTACTCAATTTTAACATAATTTCTGTCGTTTGATCGTTTTACAACCACATTGGTACCTGTCAAACAGTCTACCAAGGACATTTTGAATACGTAACGGTGAACACCATATCTTTCTCTATAGTTGTATTATTCTTTTAACACTATTATGACAGGTTGACAAAAATTTGTAAAAAATAAGTGCACCTAACTTTTCAATTTAATCAGTTCCCTTTTATGAATGATCTTTATGCAAACCTGTTAATTAAACTAATGAATAATATTAAACTATGTCACATTTTGAAAGATTTAGATTGGTTCTAACTTTTTTTACATACACTTTTATTACGATCTTCTATAGCCTAATTTGTAAATTGTTAAAGTCTTTAACTCTAATTCATGCGTAAAGTTAATAAACATTAGGGTTAATATGTATTTCAAATAGAGTTAAAAATCTCTAATGAGTGATATTCTAAACTGTCACCCACAAGCTCATTTTAAATTCACTAAACCCAACAAATACAAGAAGAAGAAGACGAAAATACTGGAGCTGCTGACTTTAACAATAAAAGTAAAAGTTAGGTTTGTCAGATGTGGTCGTTCAAGATGATTCAATTAACATTCTAACCCGCCTAATTTTTCATCATTATTATCTTGACAAGAAAAATTTTTTTTAAACTTCCGCCACCCCTAAAACATTTGCCTCTTTTAGAGTAAAATAAAAAATTTAATTAACATCAACATGGTTGTATTTAAAAAAAATTTATTTTGTGAATTTTGGACACCGTTTATATTTGGTCTGACTTTTGCTAAGATCTGTAGATAGCTTGAAAGTCAAAATCTATCCAACACAGTCCGTTGCTTCTGTCTTATGCTCAACCTAAATCTACATTGTGTTATCAGTCAAAACTGTACAGGAGTCATTTAGAATATAAGAGGCCAATGAGCTAATTTGTGGCCAATGAGCTCGAGTCCGATACTTGCGTTGTGTCGATTTTGTCTAACTATGGAAGAGGAATAGCCATGGACTGCGACAAGAATCAATAAGACCATGTTTGAGGACAGAACTATCATATTAGAACTAGTCGTCTGCTTTCGTTCACTGCATTGGCATTTTGAACCCAAACATTCTGTTAAGAATTTTGGTACTTACGTATTATACAGAGGCCTCTATTTTTAGACGTTTTTTATTAGATACTATTTTTAGTAGTAACCTAGCAACTAAAGATACTGTGACTAAATACTATAGGTTGGATAGAACAGTAGGTTTTTTTAATTATTCTTACATTTCTGTTGTTTACTAAAACAATAGTATAAAAAAATAGTCGCCTCCGTATAATACTTAAGTACCTCAATTTTCTAGAATGGGTAACTACTTAACTATCCAACATATTAATTTACTCCATTTTAACTTCACAATAATAATTTTAAAAGTTCTATATACTTTTCATTCACAATATTCTAAATACCAAAATGCAAACTATATATATTGACCATTATATTTTACATAATTCCTCAATGCCAATAACAACGATCAATAGTTCTGCTTAGACATCTTAGCAAACATCTAATAACATTGATAGGTTAACACATGCAATACAGACAGAGACTGATAAAACATTGACTATTGTAAACTTAACAAATGAATTATTTACGTTATGCCAAACTTGTGAAATTACTTCTTTAGAATATTGCTTTAATATTCTTGGTGAACTCACTAACTAGACTAGTTTAAAAATATAACCAACTTTCATTATTTTACTGGGCAATTTCTTTGATGCGTCTTTCGTACAAATTTCTGACGTTAATAGATAAAAATTATATCAGTGTAGGCTTGTAGGCCTAACACCGGTAGCAAAGATAACTCTATGTTGAGAGTTAGGGATGATTTTTATTCTTTTTACAGTCTAGATGAAAAGTATAGATTGTATATATTGTTTGAATATATTTGTGACAATTTAGCATGTAAAGAAACAAATGCGAATACGAAGGAGAAGGAGACGCAAGCAAAGCAAAGTTAGTTAAGGAGGGTAGGTATGAATTACCGGTAAATATATTTAATCTAATACATTTTTTAAATCTATAGCCTTATGTGTCTAGCTAAATACCATAAATTTATAGGTTTAGTGATGTTTGTAATATAAAAGTATGTTTTATAGTATAAAAATATACTATATTAGGGGAAATCCCTGCGGGCTCCCCACCCCAACCCTGTTGGAACATCTATACACATAATCATGTTATGTTTTCTTTATAATAAGGTGTAGGATTAATAATAACCCCAAAGCTAAGATTGTAAATAATGTTAAATGTTCAAATAAAATTATTTTGACAGCAGTTATAATAAAGGTAAAAAGAACCAGCAAGGCTAAGATTAATAAAAACCTAACCTGAAAGTTAGAAAAACAAATAATTGCTTCAAAGTTTGAAATCAGGTGTTAATGGAAATAATAGAACAAACAGCTGATTTATCTGTTATTTTATTCATTTGTTTGTTATGTAAATTAATGTAAATACATCCAAAAAATATGTGTCGGTTTATCAGTCTAGGCCTAACCTAAGAATTTTTCCGACTAAATTTACAAATATTGAAATAAAAATGTTTTTATCAAAATGAATTATAGCCTATGTTACTCAGGGTTAGCGAAACTTTTTATTAGTAAAACTATTTTTTCAATTGGTTCAATAGTTCCAGAGATACCCTCTACATATAAACAAATTTTACCTCTATAATATTATTATAGATATAGTTTGCTATTGTACCAACATTTACAAACAATTAATTGCCAGTAGCAATAGGTAACTGTTTTTGCTTAGGCTTTATTATTTATATATATATATATATTTTTAAATACTAACTATAGATGTTTTCTTTATTAATTTTAATAATTTGAACAGGTTGGTACTCCAACTACAATATGGTGAGGAGTGACATACTGAAATTTACCTATATAAACAATGTAGGGCATTGTAGAAATTAAATTGTATAACCTAAAATTTGAAACATTTTTGTAATTAAAAATGGCATATTGCATGCCAATGAGTGTCTTTTTGAAACTCCTCTTTTGTCATAGTTCTGTTGTCCAAAGCCAATAATATTAAACGAACATAAATCATTGTATGTATTCCATCCCGTTGTTACCTGCCTCATTACTAATCGAAGAACGTGTTGTACGTTCCCTCCTTCGCCTCTTGAAACAAAATTTTCCAGTTTTTTATTCCCTATTTCTAAATTCCTAAGTTGTTTCAACAACACCCAATACAACCCGGATAATTTACAATCTAGCTTTACTGTGATCAAGGCTCAACAATTTTAGTTTTAAATTTCACATATTTGACATAACATGAAGAGCTGGAAACTTGTTTTCAAATTTTCTAAAACTAAAAATAACAACATAACATTACTTATTAATGATTACAAAAACTGTTACGGCCAATAAAAAAAAATACAAAATCTGTATAAAAAACCAGAAATATTTTTCAAATAGAGCTGAAGAATTTTTGTGTATTGTTAGGCCAGCGTTAGGCCTTCAATTTAGCATTTAAATAATACTCTGTCAAAATATAATTTGAACAGAAATTAAACACATGAGTTGACTTAAAACTTATCTTATTCCATTACATCTTTAAACTTCCAATCATAATAAATAATAACCAAGGCATACAATATCTAATTAATGTATATGGAAGCTTGTCTTCTTAAATTACAAATAACAGTTATAAAATATAATAAAATTTTCTAATAATTTATAATCAAATCTATCAATATTAATTTAAAATGTGCAACTGACATTTAACTTGCCCCATAGCTAAGACTTGAAAGGCAAACACATATTCAGTAATGAAAAATTGTGGTGATTGTGGATTGGTAAAATTAAAAAACTTACTCAACGTTAAAAATTACTTCCTGTTTACAAGGTTTTGGATATGTACCTGATAAACGGAGTTCACTAGGTTTTGCAACAATTTGTACTTATGAGTTTTAGAATTAGTTACGAGTTCATTCGCTTGAAAGTAAAACAAACTTAAACTGGGCAGGAACTCAAGACTATGGTGTCTACAACTTCCAAGCAGAAATCTTAGCAATTACTGCATGTGCCCACTTAGGATTGCAGAAAGGCTACAGAAATAAACAAATCCTAATTCTCTCCGACAGTCAAGCAGCACTTAAAGCGCTTGACTCTACTAATCACAACCAAACTGGTGAAAGAATGTCTCTCACTACTATCCCAACTGTCCACAAAAACATGGTGGAATTGATATGGGTGCCAGGACACCGCAGCATACAAATAATGAGATGGCAGACACCCTCGCAAAGAAAGGCGCATCTACACTGTTCACGGGGCCAGAACAATGGGCTGCATTAGCTACACCACGGCGATGAGCACAGAGAACAACTGGGCTAGGGAAGAACAATGCCAGATATGATGCAAAATATCCGGGCAAGCACTAAGCTAACGAATAATCAGGAGATCAAGTTAAATCGAAAACAGCTCAGAAGAGTTATGGCACTTATAACTGAACATGGTTATTTCAGCAAACATCTAGCAACATTAGGAGCCTTG
>JAGFPH010014525.1:0-11375 GCA_018207615.1 Philaenus spumarius | reverse complement strand
GTGATCTACTCCTTTCAAATCTTGCTTTGCAAAATTTAGCTGCCTTAAACTTGTACTATCTTATAACTATTTCCCAGATAAATTCATTACATTTCTTGTACAAACAGAGATTTATTGTTTTGACATTTTTAACGCTCGTGAATAACATTTAACAATAAATATTTGAAAAACTTACACAAATAAAAAAAACTGAGTCGTACATTCAGTGCAAAATTGTTTGTTCTTTGGTAACTTTTTGGTATAGAGTATTTTAAAATCCTAAAGAATCAAATTAAATTGATTCGTTAAGATCTTTTAATCTTCAACTTAAGTCAAATTTGTTTTGCAATAAGTTAGGAGTAAAACAAAATTTATAGTGTTTTTAATAAAAACACTAGTAATTAAATAGCACAGTAGAAACATTTGAATCCAGACGATTGTATATATACTTAAAGCTTTACTAACTAAACAGAGCAATGTTTTGTTTGTAATTTTAATAATTTGAAGCAGTCCAACTACAATATGGCGAAGAGTGGCATACTGAAATTTCCCTACATAAACAATGGGACGGCATAGTAGAAATGAAATTTTATAACCTAAAATTTGAAACATTTTTATAATTAAAAATGGCACATTGAATGGGCAATGAGTAGGCTACCTTTTTGAAACACCTCTTTTGTCATAGCTCTGTTGTCCAGAGCCAATAATATTAAACAAACATACATAATTGCATTTATTTTATCCCATTGTTACCTGTCTCGTTCATAACCGAAGGACGTGTTGTACGTCTTCTCCTTCGCTTCATGAAACAAAATTTTCCAGTTTTTTATTTCTTATTTCTAAATTCCTAAGTTGTTTCAACAACACCCAATACAACCCGGATAATAACTCAAAAGCAACTTGGGCTTGAAATAAAACTACTGCTAAAACACAGTTGACCGGACACTTCAATCACATAAGCCATCATCAATTATTGAGAAAAAAGTAGGTTTAGCCGATGTTGAAGTTCACAAGATTTCCGATGTTCGTTAGTTTTCATCTAAACTGAATGTGTCGCGCAATGCTACACTACATTCAGCAAGAATTCAGAGTGTAGCCACTTCCTTAAATTTGAAGTAAACAGGGAGGGTCCTACAGAATTTTGTTAGTTAGTTAATTGTTAGTTAATTTCCCTGATTTCGATTTAACTTTCCTGACCAACTCGAAGCATATTTTGAAATTATTTTACTACAACATTTGCATAATATTTTAATAACATAAATTCTATTGCAAACATTTCTTCCTCCTCAACAGCCTTACTCCTTACATCACAACCAGGCGATGATAACCCCCTAGGTTTTTTCCCTTTAAAAAAAAAAAAAAAAAAAAAAAAAATACATCACAACCCATTGAAGACAAAGATAGCAAGTGTATTTTAGTATATAGCCTAACCCCAGTAGGAATAGATTTAATTTAAAATAAACATGGTTTGCTAAGTGCTAGGTGTAAGTTAATTTTTATAACCAGTTTATTTTAGTATGAACTATTTTCTCAGAATATAGTGCTATAGATGGATTTATTAGACAGCGACCTGCACGGAAAATCTTGCTCATGTAGGAAAGGTAGGTGAAGGTTCCCCACCACCGCGCACCTCGTATTTGCTGCTGAGATCTGAAAAGAGGATATGACTGGGGGATGGGGTTGCGTCAGCGCACGAGGTGCGCGATGGTGGGGAACCTTCACCTACCACTCCTACATGAGCAAGATTTTCCGCGCAGGTCGCCGTCTAATAAATCCATCTATAAATATTGAGAGGAAACAGTAGGCCTACATGTCATTTTTCAGTGTTTAAACTCCCTGAGTCCATTTAACAGAACTTACACCGCAATTCCTATAATCCGCAGTTTCGCTCAAGCCTAAAATTCAAGCTTTAGATTTTACCAGAACAAACTAGACTCACTTGAACGTAAAATAAAGATTATTCCAGTTAACTGAACACTTCCTATAATCAATAGTATCCTTCAATCATAAAATTCTACTTTTAAATATTACCAGAACAAATTAGGCTCATTTAATTATAAAATAAAGATTATTACCATAGATAACATTATATTGCTGAAATGGTGGTAGTTGGAAAAAGTACCAAGTTATATCAGCCTACAAGAAGGCTTTTTTCAGGCTTAAAATCTCCTGCCAACCCAAAAGGCCATGTTCAATTGAGAAGATCGATGAATTCACTAAATCTGCTATAAGGCGCATTAACTTTTGTGGACAAAGTGCTATGCACCATAGCATAATTTTGGCAATTGCAGGTGACCGCATCTGAACCTCTCGTTATGTAGAAGGAGATGACTACATTCTGAACTATAGTTTTAAACGTATCGGAGACACATGCATGACGCACAAGAGCTAGACCTTTTGAAAGTATCACCGACATGAGTAGTTCTCTAGATTGTTAATTCTAAAAGCGTTGGTAACAAGGGTACGATTAACAACGTGATCACAGTTTTACGCCTTTAAACTAAGGTTTAGCCTTATGCACACAAACAAAGTGAAATGTTTACTGCTCTCTCCCCTTTAAGTGAAAGTACCGAGTTCGGCCCTGAGACGGCCAAATTATTTACAGACGGTGATAGCAAAAGGTAAAACACCAAACTCTGGATTCAGAAAGCTCTAATGCCTACTGGTTAAAAAACCCACAATTGTCCAAAGTTTTATAAACCAACTAAAGATATAAAATAGCCTATATGTATATAACAAATGACACGATAAATTGGTAAAATTTATTACTAGACAGAACAAACTTGCATTTACGGTATTACTTTCGTAAATTTTAAACTTATCCATCTTTGAAAAAAAATGGTAATCTAAGTTTATTTTCTTTTGATAATAATTATTCAGACATTTGCCTTCATTTATATATTCAAAATACATTACATTTGATATTACTTTTTAAGAGGTCTTTTAGGTTTGTTTTTAGGTAAGAAGCTTACTAATGACCTAGATACTGAATTTATAATTATATTATTTGTTTCATATAGGCCTATGTTCCCATTAGTTTTTAGTCACTCTATCGAGTCACAAGCTCTTGATACATTGTGAATTTTTAATACTTAAATAATGCAAATTGTCTGAATAATTCAAACCAATAAAATTCACATCCATCATTAACTTCGAACTAAGTTTGTACAAAATTTGGTTTGTGTCAGACTTCCACAGTATGTAGGCTGTACCAAATAATGAAGGTACGGGATTTAATTCTAACTTATTAGTTCTTTGGTAAAATATAATATATTATTATTGTGATGTAGAATGATGAGTATATTAAAAAGTGAAACAATATGATAATCTACTTTAGGCCAGTTTACACCAACATACCAGTTATTTTTTGCGGACAAAACTTCAACTTAATAACAATGTTGACACATTGTTACCAACATTGTCAACAAAATTTTTGTTCACTGATCAGTCAAGAAGAAAAGATATTTAAAACAATGTTACTATTAAAAAGTAGAAAATCATATAGCATTCTTTGCGTACAATTCTCTATTTTGAGGTTATGTTTGAAACTGTACTTAGGTATTACACTCTGTATTATTAGTATCCAATTCATAATTATTGAGCTTGACTTGTGAGAAAGTAACTAGATAAAATAAAACCTGAACACAAAATCTCACAACAAATACGTTTACTAACTTCAAACGCTTTTCAATGACAATGTCGCCATCCTCAGTGATGTATGGGCTACAGTAACCAAACTATAACTGACGTAACAGTGTAACAACGCACCGTATTTATACAAAACTAGACATACGTGGTCAAACCAGAAGGGGCGTACCTTACAGGGGGCATGTCATAAAACTACACTAAGGCGTAAACCACTGCTATCGTTATTTAAATAGCTTAACAATAAAAATAAAAGTTAAACAAAATTACTAAACTAATATCAATATTTAACATGTCTAGTAACATCATAAATAATTGTTATACATGTTGATTATTTCACTTTAAACGTTTTAAATTGTTTAGTATGAAATTTTAAATTGTAAGTAGTATGTAAGAATTCAATAAGTTTACATTTTGTTGTTGACACTTGCTATACGAATTAAATGCAACCTTGATTATGGTTTATTAAAACCAGCTGATAAGGCAAACCAAAACAACTTTCTTGAGCGCTCTAAAGGCTCATCTGAGAACTGCACTTGTCAAATGTCAAAATGAATTTCATACGCAACAATAGTGCAATTATTATTCATACTCAAAAGCTTGTCATACTCATTCAAGCGTTAGTAAAAAGCTCTTATATTAAAAAAAGTGTTTTGATTAGAATTAATATTGTTATTAAAAATCCTGTTTTAGTTTTAATTTATATAATCATCATTATTCCTTTTAAATGTTGCATAAAATGTGTTATTTCTATTAGTAACATTATTTATTTTTGTTCTATTTTGTCAGTCAAAAACTTTTTAAAGAAATTTGTTACAAACATTTCTAACTTGTAAAAACTACAAAATTTTGTTAGTAACAATTTTGTGAATCATATTTACTGGTGTAAACTTGCCTTAATCAGTAGAAAATGGTAAAACCTTCAAAAAGAAAGACATAAAATGGTAACGGTGGGTATAAAATATTCAAAGTATAACAAATCTTCTTGTTCCTACAAAATACGCCATGGTAGTGTCACCAAACTATTTCCTAATATATCAAAATATTCTATATTTATATAAATCATATATTTACGTTACCTGTATGTCTTACATTTACACTTACATCTGACCATCAATCAGTCACTCAGCGACGTACTAAGTCTTGAAGTTAGAGGCGCGACCAAATCACTTATCGTTGAATTATGCCTCGTCCGACGAGTTCCTTCTTCAACTATCGGTGTAGTCAGTTCACTAATCGTCGAGTTATGCCGTGTTTTACGCACACCCTCGTCCGATACGCAAGGATTCGCAGAGTTCGATAACGCAACGGTCTTGTTGAAATCTATAGTCGCGTATCCTTCGGAAGGTTTTGTCACGTCCGGCGGTAACGATAACGTTGAAGTTAAGGTTATCGGTGAAGCCGGTTGTTGACCGGTTAGTGATGATGATGATGAAGTTTGATCCAAATCCAGAACTATATAGTTAACCTGTCTCGTTTGGTTTTGAGGCGGAGTTAACGGTCGACACGGCGGGGTATGGTAGAGTTGTAATGTAAGTGGAATTCTATCGCCTTTTCTTGTCAGTCCTTCTATTTCACCGGGTTCTAAATTAGCGTAACAGTGTCTTGTTTCTTCCATTTCCCAATCTGGTTTCGATAAAGGCCTCGGAGGTGGATCGCACATCGGTAGTTCTTGTCCAGGCAAAACGTTCATGTATACCGGTGAACTTAAACTTTCTTGCGAGAGTTCTTTTTTCGTATCTTCTATCCTTACTGTGTCGCTATCAGAATTAGGTGAAGTCGGTACGATGTCGATATTAGCGTAAGTGTACAGGAGAACAGGAGGAGGCGGGGGATCTTTAGGCACACCCTCGGAGAGAGAAGTACTGTTACTGTAGCAATGTGATATTGATCTGTGCATTTTTTCTTCTTTGATCGCGTCTTGGTTAGCGTAGTTATTGTTGGATGTAGGTAGCGGTGGCGGGGGCGGAGGCGAAGGAGACGTTGTACCGAGCGGGCTTAAAGGTCCGTTACTGCTACTACCTACACTACCTAGGCGTGTCGGACAGTTGTGAACGGAAAACCTGTTGCTTCCAGGGCGGAACGGAGCTGGTTCTAAGTAATTACTCTCTCCATTCCTGGAGTTGAAGTCGATAGAACCGGAAACTGCGTCCTCTGCTGTGTTGTTTCTCATCTTGAAATTAAAATATAAACAGTTAAAAACTTTCAAATAAGTGTGTATTTTTGTTTGTGTAATTTGGCGACTTTTTAGACTATTAGTGCACAGAATTCACAAAACTTAACTTATTTTAAATCATACATATTGATTTGTAATAATAGGCAGTGCAGTAAATTTCTTACGTTAATGAATTCTCTTATGTGTACAGCACTATTGTTCACTGTTTTGTTTCTGATGACTTGTTAAGAGTGTACGAATGATGTTGGGAAAACAAGAGAAATCTCTTTGTTTATACTTTGGGAGTTGAGGAAGATGCTGAGATTGGTCTTCTTCGCAATACATACTTGTCTCTTCTGTTTAAAAATTTTTTGTGATTTTTTTTGTATGAATTTGTGTACAATTTTTATTCCTAATATTTTATATGTCTAATTATGTATTACTATTATTACTGCTGTTATTATTACTAATACGTTTTAAATGTATGTATGGTGGTTTTACTATTCAAAAACTGATTAATTTATTTTGTTTTTTATATGTTTATTTTAAAACCAATCACCTATAACTGCTGCAGTAATTGTTACAGTTTCCAATCATAAAGTGCAAAATTCCAAACAAGATGTGGAAATAAATATTATTGTTATTTAGTTGCCGATGACACAACTTCAAATGTCATAACAAATTAATTTGAAAATTCAATGCATAAGCTTAAGGCCCCCATACACTTCAAACATTTTGCGCAAACCTTGGGTTTGTACAAACAACGTGATTGCGCAATCATGGGTCCATACACTATGCAACGGTTTGCGCAAAACATTCAAAATAACTTTCAGTTTATTTAGTGAAATTGTCGGGAGAGGATGTCAGACACGGATGATGCTTGTGCCACAATTATAAATTGCTTGTTTAACGAAAAATAAAACACGAAAAAAGAAGCAGAGGATCTGGATGAAGGAATGGTTGAAGAAGAGAAATGAATTTGCCCATCACCGCTTAATAGCAGGGCTTAAAATAAATAGAAGCTGTAAAATTTATACACCCAGTATAAATAGAAATTAAGTAAACTAAAACAAAAATTATTATTATTATTATACAAGTTGAAAAAGGGGTGTATGTTAAAAACACCATTTTCTTAATCTGCTATGTATGTTGAACACATTGAACAGGTAAACATATTCCACGAAATTGAATGAAACTCAGAATTAGTAATTGTTCATTTGGATTTTTTTGAAGTGATAACTTCTATTGGCCCGTTGGGCACTTTCGACTTGGCTATGTTTTCGAAATCTCGCGTCACGCCAGATTTCTCGCGAGATCTTGCATCACGCCAGATTTCCCGCGAGATCTCGCGTCACGCCAGATTTCTCGCGAGATCTTGCATCACGCCAGATTTCCCGCGAGATCTCGCATCACGCCAGATTTCTCGCGAGATCTCGCGTCACGCTTTTGTTTAGACACAAGTCAGATCGTGGAGAGGGAATATTATTAATACATTATTTACATTTATTAGCATAGCAATCAAATTAACACATAAGAATTAGTTAATATAATATAACAGCTGATTTCGCCCATCATCTGTAATTCTTAAACAAAACCCAGCGTAGATTATATTTTGGGGTTATGTTTACAACTTCAACCATTAAAATTTCTTGTGATGTTAATTTTCTTATATATTAGTTATACAACTAATGTAGGCTTCTATAACTATAAGTTATATATGGGCTTCTACACGTTATAAGATTTGCTTTGGGGTTATAAACTGTATATAAAACTAACCTTTGATCATCAATATATTCGTTTATACAAATTTAAAGAAGGATACCTACTGTTTAACTTCGCAAACATTCGTACATCTTTGTATAACATATTTGATTATTAATTTCTTTACTGTAATATTAACAACTTCTAAATCATTTGATCTATCAATATGAAATAAAAGGTAACTAAAAGATAATATTTTTACCTTTCTTTAAATATATAATAACGGATATAAATAAACAATTTGAACAAATAGGCCTACAGTTTTATAATCCTTATAATTGTACACATTTACCGAGTTAAAAATCCCCGTAGTCATAGAAGTTATCACTTCCAACGTGTGGTCTTAAGCACACCCAGTTAATTTTTTTTACATATTTGACAGTTCCTTTCCTTCAACTTAATGAGCAAAATTCACGATAACATTGTTATAAATTAGTTGTTAAAATGGAATAATTATGTAAAGTGTTTGTTTCACAGTATTTACTGGAGGAAGATTATGCAGTTCAAAACAAATGTATATACATTTTCAACACCCAGTTAAGAGACTGAAAGAATATAATGGTCAATTCATGATTGGTTATTAATTATTGGTTATATTGGTTTAATCCGAAATTTGATCATTATTTGTATCTTGTCCTATTTAAAATTTAAATCTAAAAAATAACATAAACATGACTGTCTATAGTGAAATTTCGGATTAAACCAATTTAACCAACAAAATTTGAAAATTCCTACTTAATCTTATAATACCAACATTATTGATAGTAAATACAGTTAGAGCCCCTCTTAACCAGCCTCGGATCAACCGGTTCTCGGATTAACCGGCCTATCCCATGGAACAAAAGAGTTTTTTTATCTTACAGATTATACTACTGCGAAGTGTCAAACATTGATTGTTTGACGGACATTTCGTGGAAAATAAAAATGGGTGACGCAACTTTAGGTGTGCGATGTGTGTTAGCGTTGTAGCACACAGAACAGGAGAGGGGGAGCGTTAGTTTGATTCCCTTTTTGCTTCCGCGGCAACTATATTTTTTCTTAGAATCAATCGACAAAGCGGCATCCTTTGTTTCTTTTTCTTCGTCTGTTGCTTTGTCGGAACCTTTACTGAATTTCGTGGAAGCAAAATATCTAATATTTGAAACATATTGCGTAATATGTTGAGCAGCAAAAAAATCCAACGGCATTAGACGTGATTAACATACGAAATTAGAGAGACTTGGCATTAAAATTTTTTGAATGTTAAACAACAGAAAAAATAACTGGTTTTTTGATACGGTATATGTAAATTCAGTTTTCAAAGTTTAAAATGTTTAATTTGTTGGTGTTTGTTTATTTATGTGGTACATACAATAAAATGGGTTGCAATAACGTCTTATTTGCTTGTTTATTTATGAAATATGTAGGTTATTTTTGAACAAAAATCTATTTTTTACAGGAACCTTGGATCAACCGGCTAAACAGGTAACCGGTCAGGGTTTTGGTCCCGACCAGACCGGTTAAGAGGGGTTCTACTGTAGTCACATTCTTCAAGACTCATACATTCAACATTTCATTTTCAATAATGTAAATCAAATAGGCCTAGTCATTTATTAAGATCTTCATTTATTTCACCTTATTGTCATCATACATCAATATAGTATATCACAAAAATGTAAATATCATATAAAAATCTCTTGTGGTTGAGTATTAAATATAAAGGAAGGTGGATATGAGAGGAAGAAGAACTAGGAATAGGAAGAAGACATGAACCTGCAACAGTAAAAAAACAATCAATGGTTAAGGAGGATGCTAAAAAATAATTAATTAACTGGTAAAAGAATTAATATTTTAAAATCTATACACCTTGTAAATAATTTAACTGACCGCCGGCACTTATCAGTTATGGTAACCTAAGCCACAAACACAATAGTAGTAGTTTAAACTCAACCGTGTCGATGATCTTCATACTGTTGATGTCAACTATTAACTTTATATGTGTTAGTGTACATTTGAGAGTAGTATGTTTTAATGTTAACAAAGTTCCCAGTGTGTGAAACATAACACTAAACAATTTAACACAACTAAATCTAGATTATTTTAAGTCATGCTTGTTGGAAATTTACTTATATTGTGAAAATGGTCTTAAACTCAATAAAACTTGCATGCATTGTAAAGAATTTTAAGTTTTACTTGAACAAGTACCGATTTTTTGAAATAAAAAAAAATATTTATTAATCCGGGAGCATGGTAGTAAAAATAAATTAAATATGAACTAGGTATATTGTAACTAGTAGGCTACTGGTTTCCACCTACTTCTCAGACTTAGGCCTAGCTGTTTGACTTAAACAAACTGTTTGCTTTAATAGACGCAATAATGTATAACAAAACTGCACAGAGTGTCAACGCACTCGCCAAGATTAGGCCTACTACTTATAACACAAAACATACAAATCCGAAAAGTTAATGTAACACTTACAATGAAGGAGTTTGAGATCTACGGAGCTTTTAAACACAAACCCAATTGACATATTAAACGAACAACTTTCGGTAATTGTTTACTATTACTTTATCAGAAGCAAATCTTTCCGTATTGAGATATGTTTCGTATTTATGTATTTCTAACAATGAATTAACATGAATAAAGGCCCGGAAAAATAAATTCACAATAAAAATATGAAGAGAAAAAATAGCCTGAAGTGCTAACTTACAGTGTGTAGTTCCAGTATTTGTCAAGCAAAGGAAGTAGGCCTAATAAATAACCCTTATCGCTAATGGACTTAAATCGACAAATAAACATGTTTGCAGAGCCGGAACTGTAAACAAGAAAAGGTAGGTTTGTTAAAAGTGCAGCTCAGATTCGGACGATTGTAATCAGTTGTAATAGCGTCCTGCAGTAGTAACAATCCTTTTTTTTGTGATAACTGTAGTCTAACATTGACGCAGTTTATAATCCTCAACAAAAATGAACTTACATTGCAAAATTTCTTATACAAAGACGGCGTTTTGCAAGAGTCGAAAAAGAGTCCGGAGTGTGGGAATGTTCCAGTAGCATGTGATGAACCATCAACAAGCGTCACTAGATCTTCATCAGATGACGACTTTTAATGTAAGTTACTCATTCGTATTTCTTTGTCCATGCCTTTAATTATGTTAATTAATTGTTAGAATACATAAATACAAAACATGTCAATATGGGAAGATTAGCTTCTAACAAAATAATGGTAAACAATCACCCAATTTTCATTCCACTCCAACGCTCTTATACGACAGCATTATCTAGATGCAAAGAACGGAACACAATACTTAAAAGAAAGATAACGATCTGTAAAAATCAACTAGCCAGTCTCTGAAGAGTGCGCACCCTGATCAACTTATATCCGATACCCTGTTCTAATTTTGTAATCTTAGTAACCAGTGTAAATGTGTTTTGAGTGTTTTTGTTTATGTGAAATGTAATAATTTGAATGAGCACAATATTTCTTTATTTTATGGATCTTGTGATGGGGACAAGAAGCCTGAAACTTCAGTAATTTGACTACTACAAACATTGGATTAGTGAGACGTACCAGAAAAGGTAGTACAAATTTATTTGACAATATAAATCCCAACCACACTAAACTCTACCTGTGACTAGTTTATCGAAAAGCCTGTGTATGGCTAAAACTTATCTTTAATACAATTTCAAAATTTAGAAATAAGTTAAGATGTTTAGATAATGGTTCCTAGCAAAATGCAGATAGTGTGTTATTTAGGCCTACATATAAAGTAATAATATAATAGGCTGTTATTATAATTTAGACACCTGGACTAACCTGTACCTGGGTTTGAAGTAGATTAAACAGCAGTTCAGCTC
>JAGFPH010014524.1:0-10765 GCA_018207615.1 Philaenus spumarius | reverse complement strand
CGAGCCATATTCCAGGTTCAGAGTCCTGTAGTAGAACACAGCGTCATCAGCAAAGAGTCGCAGTGATGATGACTGGGATCTCGTTAGTGTACAGAAGGTACAGCAACGGACCAAGAACTGAGCATTGGGACCAGACATAAGGCCTACGTGCCTCGATGTGTTTAGGAGTTGAAAATGTACCTTCGACAGCAACCTGGAACCATCTACTGTCGAGATATGAGCTTATGAGATGTACATAGCATGGATGAACTGTGCTGCGGGTTAGATTGTAAAGCAGGCCTTCATGCCATACTTTATCAAAAGCTTTTGAGATGTCCAGGAACACTGCCAAAGGGATGCCTCCAACGTTTAAAGGAAAATGTTCGTTGGTTCGACCCAACGGCTACATGACTCGTTCATATGAAGCAATTTTTACTCTCTACTCCCTTCCAAAGACCCATTTTGTTTAGGTTTATCGTTGTGTTTAGTTTTTAGTCGGTAATATTATCGATTTACATTTGTACAGGTAA
Organism: Philaenus spumarius; assembly: GCA_018207615.1. NCBI lineage: Eukaryota > Metazoa > Arthropoda > Insecta > Hemiptera > Aphrophoridae > Philaenus > Philaenus spumarius. Next base: position 10,256 of record JAGFPH010014524.1, on the reverse strand, counting down.
GTAGGCTAGAATTTGTATTTCATAGAAGTAAATTTCCGTGAAAACGACAGGCAGATTAATTAAAAAAAATAATTATTTCAAAAATTACTATTTAAAACAAATTAGGCCTACTAAATTTGAGGGGATTTTTAACTAAATAAATGTGTACACTTAAAATATATAATTATTATTATAGACTACCTTCCTCGTCCATTTTTGCAACTGGGTAAACGTGTGTATGAAACTGTTTTTAATCTGTTAAAAAAACCGTTTCTACCATCTGTAGAACTTACTTGTCTCAACTGTTCTGTCCAAAGTTGTAGCGAACGTTCGTAGCATCGTGTAGATGGCTTAAGTAGGTGGTGGAGCAGTAGGTAAAAAGTGCTATTAGTACGTCTACTTGGCTTTCATTTTGTTATAGATTGAAAAGATGTCTATGGTCAAAAACACATTTTGTACGGTAATTTGTAGAGAATTATGTGCTTTAGTAGGGTTATACTGCAAAACTTACAAAATTAAAACGTTACATAGCTCTATAAATAATATGTTTACGGAAACATACAAATAAACATTACAGAGAATTTTGTGGTCTCTGACGAGATTCTGAGTTTTTGTGGCAGGACCGATCGTTTATGTGCATGTACAAAATATGCAAGAATTCTTTCGCATTTTACACCACTGATTTCGGTCTGCGTACTGAATCAACTAAAGGTCCAGGGATTACCGTCATACGTAACTACAACCTAATAAAGATTTTATAAAACGTAATTTCTGTGCAGAAGTGTGAGCACAACATAGTGCATAAAAAAACATAATGTTCAAAGTTGCTGCCAATGCAAGACGCTTTGGTTAAAACTATGCAAAAAGGACTCAAATATCTAAATCATCGGTGTTGGAACCCGGTAGGTTCGAACCTGGCTACTATCTAACGATTTACCCGCACTGTACCCTGCTCCCCCGTTTCCGTTAGTCTAATTGACATAAAGGAAAGATATTAAAAAACGGGGGAAAACTGCAAAAACTTAATAAACACTCGTTAATCAACTCCTATAAAAGCGAGTGTAAGTCCGTACGTACGTGAGTAACATATAGTAACATATAATGAAATAGCTGAGTTCACCCATCATCTTTAACACTAGCTTGGAATATACTTTGGGGGTTATGTTTACAACTTCAATCATTAATATAATAACTTGTGAAGTTGATTTTTTTAAATAAGAGTTACAGAAATAATTTTTAATCTATAAGATTTGCTTTGAGGTTATCTGTATATATAAAAGCGAAATACCACTCACTCACTCACTGACTGACTCACTCATCACGATTTCTCAAAAACTACCGAACGGATTGAAATGAAATTTGGTATGTAGCTTCCTCTAGGGCCATAGGTGCTCACTAAGAAAGGGTTTGAAAAAATTCGAAATTTTAGGGGGGTTTGGGGGGGATCAAAGTTATTAAAAAACGATTTCTTCAAAACTACCGAACGGATTGGAATGAAATTTGGTATGTAGCTTTCTCTAGGGCCATAGGTGCTTACTAAGAAAGGGTTTGAAAAAATTCGAAATTTTAGGGGGGTTTGGGGATCAAAGTTATTAAATCACGATTTCTTCAAAACTACCGAACGGATTGGAATGAAATTTGGTATGTAGCTTCCTCTCTAGGGCCATAGGTTCTCACTGAGAAAGGGTATGAAAAATTTCGAAATTTTAGTAGGGGTTTGGGGGGATCAAAGTTACTAAAATCATAGTTTCAGATATTTTATTATTATGACAATAGTGCTTGTATTATTAAAGATCTTTATATATATAAGCCAAATACCACTCACTGACTGAACACTTAAAAAGAATATAATTACGTTAAAAAGTCTGAAAATACCAACCACGGTAAATGAAAATCGTTCATACTTGCTAAGAATATTTATACTGGTGTACTCAACTTGTAAAACCAATTTGGTGTTGATATTCCAAAAATTTACGAAACTGGAATAGATTGAAATTAGTTCGTGGGTCCGGTGCTCCTAAAATCGATAATCGAAATCGACTCCTAGATCGGGTAATTTTCAAGATAACAAGCTGAGACTCAGCATAAATATTTAAAATATATATTTTAACTCCTATGTCAAGTTTCAATTCGATATATTAAAATTCGGCCAATTTAGAATGAGCCAACTCTTTATATATGAATAAGATGTCCCCTTTTAGTGATTTCCCCTGCTGCAAAATACATACCTGCATTATCGAATTTTTTCCAGACAAACCATTGCTCGGACGAAATAAATACATATGACCTTTTTTATTGAAAAATACCTCCCCTACACGGTGGTATTTTTTATTTTCCTCTATCTTCATCCCAGCTCGAAATATTAAGGATAATCGAAAAAAAAATGATAATCGATTTTTTTTTCGACTTTGGTGGAAAATCGATAGACTGGTAAACTTTTTTTTATGTTAATCTACATACTTTAATGTACTTATAAAAAAAATTTTGCCGTATTGCAAATTACTGGTACTTTTGGTCTAAATTGACCTTTACCGACTGGCCTAAATATGAAGAATGAAATATCAAATATAATTTTTTTCAATATAAAATTTAAACATAGACGTATTTCATCGAAAATCGATAATTTGTTTGATTCCTAGAAACAATTACACATAATTTCGTACATCCTACCAGAAAAAAAACATCCAATCCATCCAAACCTCCATAAACTAACGACAGCTGTACATACTGGAGAACAATTTGTAAATCTTTAATAACACTGGAGATTCGATTCCCCCGAGTTTTGTCAAAGTTTTAGAAGCTTTTTTATTTCGCAAAGTTTACAGTCCTTCAACCTTTGCTGAAAGTTACCAAACCGCCTTAAACTCACGCTTTCCGGTTTATTATTCTCAAAAGCCGAGATACTTAGGCAGTCTGGTTGTACGCCAAAGAACCACAGAGTCAAAGACGTTTGTACTTTGTTTTGAAAGCTAACTTTGTGAAATCAAATATACCCTGACGTTTCATGTATGACCTTATGATAAATACATAGAGTTAATATATTTTAGAAGAAATACAACGACCCTGGTGGTTTACAACAAAAACTGGTGGTTTAATAAAAACAAATGCGTATTAAAAGTTATAATTTTTATTCAATAAGAAGCGTTTTAGAAATTATTTAAATATTTCACACATTTAAATGCTGAAAACTAATTCATGGGTTTACTTTTATTTTAATAAGTATTAACATACTTATCGAATCATTCGAAATATTAATTTATATTAATTAAAACCTAATTTCGCGTTAAAAATAACAAATAAATATTTCTTATGTTTAACCTTTTTTTTGTAAAACCTTAATGAAATGTTCAAGGCTTTACAAAAAAGTTGGAATTTGGATCGTATTATGATTAAACTAAAACATAAAATTAGTTCTGTTTGATACGATATCTGTACTGTTCTACTGATTTATAGTTTTAGTATATATTATGGGAGACCCCGATGGAACTTTCTAAAAACATATGTTATATTTTATTTATAATGCCTTTTATATATAGAACCCAATACAAAACCATTTTTGGGAATGGCAACTCTTAAATTAGTACTTTTTTTCAACTATAAACTAATTTTGCTCGGTAACCGTTCGAGATAGAAAAAAATGTTAAATACAAAAGTTGTAGATAGTTGAATTCCACGCTAACGATTTTTTATTAAATTTAAGATACGATCTTTCGTTTTCCAGCTATTGCAAAAAATAAAGCCATTACAAAACCGTTTTTAGGAATGACAACCTAAAACTACCCCTAAACCCCCAAAACTACCCCTAAAAATTTGAATATCAAAATTAAATTTCTGTAGTTTTCCTATTTGCATCACAAAGTATACACATGCCAAATTTTATCTCTCTAGTTTCATGGGAAGTGGGAGAATTAGTGATGATCAGTGAGTGAGTCAGGGCTTTGCGCCTTATATATATATATAGATTATAGTCATTTATTTGATTTGTATATGCGACTTCTTCAATTGTCAACCAGTAAAGATATATTATAGTCATCGAAATAAGACAGCATAGATCAATATCTGGTATGATCAAGATAGCTTAGTGGTAAAGCCTTGGTACGACAAGTGAAAAATCCTGGGTTCAAATCCCTATTTTGGTCTAATATTTTTCGCTTGTAATTTAATTAATTTGACCGATTGGCGATTTATATTAGAGGAAAATGCAACTTAAAAAATGTTATATTTGTTCTCAATTCCAAGATCGGATGCACAACTCATAAATAAAATGCTCAAAACATGATTAAACATTTTTTACGGCTACATTTTCTTGAGTTAAATCGTCGCAAACGAAGAAACAATAAGTTATTAAAGAACATTATAAAATGAGTACATACATGCAGTAAACCTCACTCATATAATATTACAAATTTGATAAAACTTACTGGCCCAGCCCTTATTCTACTCTAATGCGCGACAACATATAAAACGTATGGACAGAAACATTCGCCGTCCTGGTTTTTTCCATATTTTGTTCCCATAAATTTCTTCCATTCATTTTAATAATATATATACTAACACAGTGTGCTGCGTGTGGTTAAAACATCAAAGTGTTACTTGCACAAGGGCAATTGCAAGAAACCCGTTATAAATACTAAAATAATTCTCTCGTAGGCTAAAAATCGCACTAAATATTTATAACGTGTTTTACTTTCTTACTATACTGTATAGATCATTAAGTATAGTGATCACAAAAAAAATCGATGTTGAGATTTTTGTGGAAATATCCGTTTTGCGACCCCCTGAGTCCAAAAAAGGGACTTTTTACAAAATGTCTGTCTGTATGTCTGTATGCATACAAAACTAGAGAGAAAACTATTCATCGATTTCGAAAAAGTGTCCAATTAGGCCTGCATGGATGCACGAAAAAAGGTTTTGATTTTTTTGAAAAACAACCCCCTTTTTGGCCTAAAAACCCTTAAAAACTCTGTTATTATTTCATTCTTTAAATTATAGTTTAGCTAATAATAATAAATGATTTTGGGGGGTTTTTTGGCCGAAAAGGGGGTTGTTTTTCAAAACCTTTTTCGTGCATCTATACAGGCCTATTGGACGTGTTTGGTGCAAATTTGTTCGAAATCGATTGAATATTTGTCTCTCTAGCTAATAATAACAATATTCATTAGTTAATCTCCTACTTTAATATCACCTCTCCTACCCCTCCTACAAAATTATGATGTCGCAGTGAATCTGTTTGATAATGTAAATATGTTTGTGAGAAAGTATGTGCCAGTTCCTGGTACCGTTTATTTGTACTGTTTTAGTTTATCTTGAACAGTTTAGCCGGGATAGCATATCAGATTTTCTCGAAACGTTTTTACACCTTTTTCAATTACTGTTCAGGCCCATTTATAAAAAAAAGCATTGATGAAACTAGCCCGTATTACACGGAAGGTCCTGGACTACGACGGTAATTCTGCTAGTTAATATAATTATCAATAGTCCAGGGATTAGATTTGAGTAGTACACAAATCTTTACCATTTTACGACTACTATAGTACCAAAATACTGGTGTATTTTCTTGCTTTACATTTCAAGTTATGGTTGATCAAGTAAAGTTTAAAACAATTTTACCCGTGTGAACTCGGCATACTTTGTAAATAACAAGGTACCAGAAACTGGCACGTACTTTCTCACAAAAATATTTAAATTATTAAACAGATTCACTGTGACTTCATAATTGTATTAAAGTAGGAGAGTGGATACATTAAAGTAAGAGAGTAACTAATAAATATTATTATTATTATTAAAACTATTCGATCGATTTCGAACAAATTTGCACCAAACATGGGCCTGTATAGATGCACGAAAAAAGGTTTTGGAAATTTAGAAAAACAACCCCCTTTTTGGCCAAAAACCCCCAAAAATCAGTTATTATTATTATTATTATTACCTAAACGAGAATTTTTATAAAGATGCTGTTGTTTGTATATGGTAGGGTACATTAAGGGCTATAAATAAGCCAAATTTTATCAAAATCATTAAAACAAGGGTACATTAAGGGCTATAAATAAGCCAAATTTTATCAAAATCATTAAAACAATTTTTGAGTAATTTGGATTTTTCTCGTTTTTTAGCCATTTTAGAGGGGTAAAACCCCTTAAAAATTAAAAATCCCCTGTAGATATTCCAGAACTACACCTACTGTACATATCAAATTTCATCAAAATCGGACCTTTGGTATGGTCTCCAGCTCTGTACACATCCTAACAGACACACGGACAGACATCACCAAAAAACCCCTTTTCTTTTTGTTTAGAGAGCACCAAAACAAATAATTACACTAAAAAAATATGTTTGGGTTCAGGCAGCACCAACACAGATAATTCCACTAAAACATTTTGGTTTTTAGGGAGCACCAAAACATATAATTCCCCTAAAAATTAAAATTCGAAAATTTGGACGAAAATACTTTCTTCTTTACGACGACGCGGGGGGGGGGGGGGGGGGGAGAAAGTAAAAATAGCAAGTAGCATTCAATAATTCAAAAATAAAAGACTATTTAAATCGTTCCTCAATTTAAAAATTCCATCTATTAATTCAAAAAAATAGCTTATGCATAATTATTCACCATTGTTGTAACCATGTTGTACATAGACCCTATTTCATTCCCCTAAATATAGCAATTCGTCTACCGTTTATCCCAGCAGATACCTTCGCGTGTTGGCGTCGAGCGTTGTGATCACGCTAGTCTGCATGCGTGCACCCCCGACATGTATTCGAGTCCTAGAGAGAATGAACAGACACACAGTATGTGCATCGGGCGCGGATTTTTATTGCCGTAGTGAATTGTTGGATTAAATTGCCTCCCCTACCACACTAGAAACACAAACGAGGTACGTGATGCCGACATAGGCCTACGTGACTTATCTCTTTTCCATTAAGTACAGAACGGTTAAGAAGGAAGGTAGAGGATTGGAGTAGAGGTTTTAACGGGACTTTGTTGTTTTTTAGTCCGCGTCTGGCTTTCTGTATGTGTCAAAACCCTTTCTTCTTCGATATACTTGAGGGAAATATAAATACTGCCGGAGTTAACGTTATCTGTCCTGAGCATTATTGACGTGATTTGTAAAGCCTTCTTCGTGTGCTTGCTTATATTATCTTTGTTTATATTACTTTATTCTGAGATCCGATAATTCAGCGGGTAAAGTGGAGGCTTTTAATGGTTCGGACTGTCCTACACTCGATTATACGTTCACCGTGCGGTACGGAGCGTCCATAGGCCATGTTATCCAAACGGCAGTCTTAGTGGTTAATAACCGTCCCAAAAAACATCAACTCCCACGCAACGTCCGGACAGTTGACGCAACCCGCAAGACAATAAACGTAATGTTCCCAGTAATGGTAGTAGGTATGACTATCTCCCGTACTATCTACTTTACTATGTACTGTGTACGTGGAATTGAGTGTAGGTTCGGATCCGGCTATTAACGTAGATTTTTTCCGAGTATTATTTCATTCTCCCGCTAACTGATATGAGCACAAACTGAAAGCATTAACTACAAACAAATATCACCTCGCATCACTTCCTCACTGTTTTCTCTTATAACTGAGAAAAATAATTTTGTTTTCAATCTGTAGCTCGACTATTGTACATACAAGAATCTGGAGATAAGACGATACTTTCAGAGAGTTAAATCAAACGATCTCCCTTGGAGTGAACTAGAATAGCGAATATTTAATAAACGTTTGAAATAAGTGAACCATGTTTGATAGATGATGCATCTAAATTGTATTCAGTGCTACTGATTCCCTGTCGTTAGTTTAAAAGCACAAACACAGTAAATACAAAATGTTCACAGCACATAACATTTAGCGCTAGACGATTGTAGTTGGTCGGTGTACACCATCGCGTGGGCTGGTAAACTACACTGCTCACTTGGTACCCTAAATATTGACCGGTTCTATCTTGATCGTCGATGACTGTGTGTAGGTCGTTGGACTAAAATGATAGCTGATTATTTATTACATTGTTGAGGTTGTGTCTGAATATCTGATAAGCATAATGAAGCCACACGACGGAATAAACGGGTAAAATACTTGGTGGTAAATCATGAAACTAACATTTTATTTTAGACTGCATTTTTTCTAAACGGTATTAGTTGCCAATATTCTTTCTGTCGTGCAGTAAACGATATATCGATAATGTAGAAACTATCTAGATACACAGCTGAGGTAATTGATTGTTGGCGTTGGGGTTTATGAAAAGTTATGCTTCGGATTCACCTAATTGGTTTCCAGCACTTGTCAGAGGAAAAACTAAACTAGTAAATTAGCAAGAACTTCAGGTTAATGATTGACACCATCTGTTGAAAACAATGGCTGCTTGTCTGAAACTAAACATGACTTTATTATGAAAATATGGGAACAAGATGGTGAATTCATGCTATGCCCGGAATATATTTAATGAAAACTAGGGGGCTTAGCCCTCTGCTCGCTCCGCTCGCCAAACCCCACCCCACCTCCGGGGGCCCGTTCAACTTCATTTTTTCTATATGAATTCGACTTCATGAATTTGTGCGCCTGGAAGTTATGCAATACGTCTTCGCTACACAATACACGGCGCCTGGAAGTTATGCAATGATCACCGCTACGCAATACGCGCATTTAATCTATTCTTATTACTTTATAATTATGAGAAGAAGAAGTAGAAAAACTTTTTTATATAATAGAGAGATTTATTTTTCTTCTTACTGACTCAACAGGGTCTTCTTTCCCCGCTAATTTTTCCAAGCCCGTTTCCTTGGCAGTGGTTTCGCTAGATAGTAGCTATTCTTATTACTTTATAATTATGAGAAGAAGTAGGAAAACTGTTTTATATAATTAGAGAGATGTTTAACGTTTAAGAATAAATGTGGATTTTTCAATGCTTTTGATGGTTCGTAGACCAGACATAAGGGACGCTTCTTCTTGTCCTGCAGTGGTGCAGGGTCTAAAATGATTTGTTTAAGGTGTGTGTGGCTAGAGCCTTGGGCTTTCTGCTTGAGTGAGTTTGAAAGCTTAAGTATGAAATCCCCGAGTGTGGAAATTTTATGCCCTTGAGAGGTGGTTACATTCGATAAGTACAGACAGGTGTTGTGACTTATAAACGTTGAAGAAGATGGGAGTAGTTTTTCTCCTCATTGCAACCAAATGAGACATAACACTGTTTCACGCCCAAAAGCAATTGGCTTAACAAAAACTCAGGAAGAGAAAGTGGTGTAAGTTTAAAACAATAAAACAGATAAAGAGGCTAAACAAAACACTGAAGTTAATCTTTATATTTTGAGTAAAAGTCAGCCGTGAGAACCTTCTGAAAGGCTTCAACTCCAGACAACTAATTCACTTCGATTACCATCAGGAGTAGCAGAAGAAGATCCACTAGAACTAAACAAAAGCCATCGCATCTAAAGTACGATGTATGAAATGGTATACACTTATGTTTTAAATTTACTTAATTTATGTTATGTTTATGTAAAAAAATGTAAATCGTGTGCTCAAGTCCACACAGGAGAGTGTAAACTTTTTAACACAACTTACGAAATTAGGAAGCACAATGTCCATTTCAGAGGTATTACCAATTACACTGTACATTGTGTTTACGTTAACGGGTTAAGCCTATGACGTAGGACAATCTGTTACACTTATATACTCAACTCAAATATAATAAACTAACAATGCGTTCGTGGCCCAACCGGCTATGGCGCTAGTCTATGGTGATGGACTCTGCTTGTTCGAATCTCGGGAAGAAAACAACTTTTTTCAAACGGACGGATACACATGTTTACTATTTATAGTAGATCGTTTCACAATAAAGCGTTTCAGAAAATGCATTTTGAAACGCGTGACGTAAAATCCGATTCACCGCCAACAACAAGTAAACTATATACTCTGCTAAACATTTTTTGGACGCCTATAGAAATTTACAATTCAAAAATATGTGCGGTCGTGGGACCCTTGTCAGGAACAAAGTTCATCACGCCTTAAACAATCCAAGAGCCTTAAATAATTTCGGATATGCGTTGGAGCCTTAAATAAATGCCGGAATGCAACTGTGTCGTAAATACTTGCGGAGATGCGATGTAGCAATAAATAATTACGGAAATGCGACGGACCCTTAAATAATTGTGGAGATACGAGAGAGCCTTAAATAATTGCGGGGGTGCGACTGTGTTTTAAATAATTGCGGAGATGCGATGTAGCAATAAATAATTACGGAGATGCGACGGACCCTTAAATAATTGTGGAGATACGAGAGAGCC
>JAGFPH010014523.1:0-21581 GCA_018207615.1 Philaenus spumarius | reverse complement strand
TTTCTTAGTGAGCACCTATGGCCCTAAAGGAAGCTACATACCAAATTTCATTCCAATCCGTTCGGTAGTTTTTGAGAAATCGTGATGAGTGAGTCAGTGAGTTAGTGGGTTTTTGGCTTTTATATATTATATAGATAAATTTTAAAGTTTTTAACTTAGTACAATACTACTTTTTTAGAGTTTGTAGAGTTACAATACTACTTTTTGGGGTTATAGCTAAACAATAATAATATATTATATTATTTTGCACGTTTGGTTTTTTTACACGACCTTATAGCTCGCTTTTTTTCCCCAAAATCGATCAAAACGTAAAATACCATTAATCTACCCGGTTCAAATCAACGTGGGGGATTTTACCGTGGATCTTCTGGTCCGAGGCCGACGGCCAAGTTTGAACGCTGCGAGCGAAGCGAAGCAGTCCATTACCCAAGGTCGAGTTTTTTAAACTGCGAGTGGATCGATGGAGCGCGTGAGTCGAAGCTGGAGGCTGAGGTGCAAACAACATCTACTAATATATTTCGTACAGAAGGTCAGCTATTCAGCACCTTCGTGGGTAGATCGATTTCCCAAATAGTTGGTTGAAACCCTAAAACATATAAACTTAATTTAACAAATTCTAAAAGAAGTAAACAAAGATCAACCTCAATTAAACTTACATGTCAAAGCTACGAGGTGAATAAATTTTAATAAACGTTACCAGATAACTGCCACATACTTTCTCCCAGTTGAAACTTTATACCTTCCCAAGAGTAGCATAGGAGATGGTTATTAGCGAATTTCCATAGGAAAAAATGAGCTATTGCAGTGGCCCTTATGGTGAGACCCAAGGTCGGGAGTAACAAATGAGCACCGATCATGGTCCCCAGAACACGTTTTTGGGTGTCATTAAAATTCATATATGTATATATGTATATATGTGTTCGCACTCTAGCGGCCGCATTTTAAGTCCGATTTGCTTCAAATTTGGTACACATGTTGGTTGTCTACGTCGCTCGGACGAGTTCGTTAGCCAAAAAAATCCAGCAACCGGAAGTACGTTTTTTGACCGGAAGTAACTGTTTTTTTTGAGATTTTAACCACGAGAATGAAATTTGTTTGGAGTTTTTTCTAAAAATATAAATGTAGGATGTTATTCTGCACATTTTGTTTTTTTACGCGACCTTTTAGTTCGCTTGGTTCCCTCAAAATCGACCAAAACGTAAAATACCATAAAAGTACCCGGTTCGAAGCCAAGTGGTGCAAACTCGTGAGGCACTAGGAGGAAACAAATTCTACTAATATATTGCGTACACACAGACAGCTGTTCAACGCCTTCGTGAGTAGACCTGTTTCCCAAATTGTTGGTTGAAACCCTCAAACATTGGCATATAAACTTAATTTTGGAAATTTGCTCAACTCACGTCAGCGGCTCAGCTGCGTGGCCGAATTATTTAGAATTGAAAAAGTAGGACATACCATGGAAAATATTAGATGCATGTAACACACATCCATATTATATTATATTATTATTATTATTATTTAAACTATTTGATCGATTTCGAACAAATTTGCACCAAACACGTCAATTAGGCCTGTATAGATGTACGAATAAAGGTTTTGAAACATTTTGAAAAACAACCCCCTTTTTGGCCAAAACCCCCCAAAATCAGTTATTATTATTATTACCTAAACGAGAATTTTTATAAAAATGCGGTTTTTTGCATATGGTAGGGTACGTTAAGGGCTACAAATAAGCCAAATTTTATCAAAATCGTTAGAGCCGCTTTTGAGAAATTTGATTTTTATCGTTTTTTTTGTCATTTTTGGGGGTAAAACCCCTTAAAAACCGAAAATTTGAAAAAACTAAAAACGCCTGGAGATATTCGAGAACTACACCGACATACCAAATTTCATCAAAATCGGACGGTCGGTATGGTCTCCAGCTATGTACACATCCTTACAGACACACGGACAGACATCACCAAAAAAACACTTTTTTGGGTTCAGTAAGCACCAAAACAAATAATCTCACTAAAAATATTTTTGGGTTCAGGGAGCACCAACACAGATAATTCCACTAAACATTTTTTTTGGGTTCATGGAGCACCAAAACAGATAATTCCGCTAAAAATTAAAATTCGAAAATTTGGACGAAAACAATACTTTCTCCATATACTACGTATAGGGTGGAGAAAGTAAAAATGACAGAGTTTTGTTTGTTAAAAGTTTTGTATGAAATTAAACATATCTATTACATTTTATTCTGATCAGATTTTTAAGAGAGAGAAGTTGAAGAAGTAAATATGTCAAAGCAAGCTGTAGTCGGTAGCCTTGGCCCAATATTGGATCAAAACATGAAGTTTTCCTAGTGCTAACGACTTCACACTTTGGATAAACAAACATTAGCTGCGTGGTGTGGGGGCGATGTCTGAAAGTTATGCATTCGCACTGTCTTCTGTTAGTTCTTTAACTTTTCTACACTTTTGGAGTTGTTTAGAGCATGAATTTCGAAAACTGGGCTGTTAAAATCTTATCTACGTTCTGCTTTGAAGTAAACTGATCCGCAGTTAAGACACCGCTGCACCTCCATATTGGATTAATTCTCCATACGATTAATATAAAACACATTCTCTGGTATAGTATTTTATCTCACGATCGGTATTCAGACGCAAAATGCCGTAATGTGAATTTTGATGAAACAAAGTTTGTACCCCCAAAAATATCGTTGTGGGGGATATGGTGTGAAAATACTTTATTTAAGGATTTTAAAACTTTGTTATAATTTAGTGATATGTAGTTTTGAAGATATTTTCCAAATTGGGTGGGTTTGGGGTGGTAAAAGTTACTAAAAAAAAAAAAAAACACCGAACGGATTGGAATGACATTTGGTATGTAGCTTCCTCTAGGGCCCTAGGTGCTCGCTAAGAAAGGGTTCCAAAAAATTCGAAATTTTAGGAGGGGGTTTGAGGTAGTAAAAGTTACTAAAAAAAAAACCCGAACGGATTGGAATGAAATTTGGTATGTAGCTTCCTCTATCGCCATAGGTGCTCGCTAAGAAAGGTTTAAAAAAAATCGAAATTTTAGGAGGGGTTTGGGGTGGTAAATGTTACTAAAAAAACTCTCCGAACGGATTGGAATGAAATTTGGTATGTAGTTTCCTCTAGGGCCCTAGGTGCTCGCTAAGAAAAGTTTTAAAAAAATTCGAAATTTTAGGGGGGGTTTGGGGTAATAAAAGTTACTAAAAAAACCACCGAACGGATTGGAATGAAATTTAGTATGTAGCTTCCTCTAGGGCCCTAGGTGCTCGCTAAGAAAGGTTTTCAAAAAATTCGAAATTTTGGTGAGGGTGTTTGGGGTAGTAAAAGTTACTAAAAAAAACCACCGAACGGATTGGAATGAAATTTGGTATGTAGTTACCTCTATTGCCGTAGGTGCTCGCTAAGAAAGGTTTCCAAAAAATTCGAAATTTTAGGAGGAGGTTTGAGGTGGTAAAAGTTACTAAAAAAAAAACCCCCCGAACGGATTGGAATTAAATTTTTTATGTAGCTTTCTCTAGGGCTCTAGGTGCTCGCTAAGAAAGGTTTTTAAAAAATTTGAAATTTTGGGGGGATTTGGGGTAGTAAACGTTAGTAAAAAAAGAAAACCACCGAACGGATTGGAATGAAATTTGGAATGAAAAAACCCATAAGAAATACATAGTACATAATATATTTATTGATATATTTTTTTGGTTAATATACATTTAACTTTGATTTGTCTATCCGTGCAAAGCCGGATCGGGCCAGCTACTTAAATTATATATATATATTTTTGTCTTCGCACTTTAGTGGCCGCATTTTACGTCCAATTTGGTCCAAATTTGGTACACACGACGAGCGACTTGGACATGCAACGTGTGTACCAAATTTGGACCAAATCGGACTTAAAATGCGGCCGTTAGAGTGCGAAAACATATATACGTATATACATACATGTAACATATATATCAGTTTTAATGACTCCCCCAAAACTTGTTCTGCGGACAATGATCGGTGTCAATTTACTACTACCGACCTTACCATAAGGGTCACTGCAATAGCTCATTTTTCCTATTGATATTCGCCGACATCTAACAACAGTTCTAATATTTTATGTAAAACTTTCAACGGTATATTCACAAAGCACGCACCCATCCTGCGGAAGGGAACCGTTTGATGTGCGTGCACGCAATGGAGTGGGAACTAAAGGTTTTTCCGTACACATTATTTTCCAGTAATTTAAACGACTGTCAGCGAAGAAAATATGTTTAAATATGCGTGCAGAGTGTGTGTTTATATTGCGGGGTCATGCTATCGGCTCTCTGTGTGTCTTTAAAAGCAGGACTGTTATTAGCAAATTTCCATAGGAAAAATGAGCTATTGCAGTGGTCTTTATGGTAAGACCCAAGGTCGGGAGTAGCAAATGAGCACCGATCATGGTCCCCAGAACACGTTTTGGGGTGTCATTAAAAATCGTATATATATATATATATATATATGTGTGTATATATGTGTTCGCACTCTAGCGGTCGCAGTTTAAGTACGATTTGGTTCAAATTTGGTACAAATGTTGGTTGTCTACGTCGCTCGGACGAGTTCGTTAGCTAAAAAAAATCCAACAACCGGAAGCACGTTTTTTGACCGGAAGTAACTATTTTTTAGATTTTTTCTACGAGAATGAATTTTCTTAGAGTTTTTTCTACAAGTATAAATGTAGCACGTTATTCTGCACATTTTGTTTTTTTACGCGACTTTATAGCTCGCTTGGTTCCCCCAAAATTGATTAAAACGTAAAATACCATAAAAGTAACCCCGGTTCAAAGCCATGTGGTGGGCTTTACCGTGGGGTTGGCGTGCGAAGCACTCAATGCATTATGTATTGAAGATACTCCCAATACGGGGGTTGGCGTGCGAAGCACGCAATGCTTTCTGTGTTAAAGAAACTCCCAATTTTCGGAATGGCGTGCGAAGCACGCAATGTTTTGAATATTGAAGACACTCCCAATATACGGATTGGCGTGCGAAGCATTTTGCAGCTATTCAACACCGTCGTGAGTAGACTTATTTCCCAAATTGTTTGTTGAAGCCCTAAAACATAGGCGTATAAATTTAATTTTGGAAATTTGCTCAACTCACGTCAGCGGTCCAGCTGCGTGGTCGAATTATTGTTTTTAAAATGTTTTAAATTTGTATTTAATTGTATTAAATGTAGCAAATGAGCATCGATCATGGTCCCCAGAACACGTTTTGGGGTGTCATTAAAAATCATATGCAGGGTGCATAAAAAAAACCTTTCAGGACTTTGGGATACGATTTTTCATACAAAAAGTAACAAAAACGTTCTTATAAACATGGGTCAGAAAACGCTTCGTTTTCCAGATATCCGCCATTTTGTTTTTTGTACAAAATAATTCATATCTAGAGAACGGTTTGACTGATTGAGTTCAATCTTGGCACGAAATTTAACCTGACAATGATATACCTCATGAAAAATAAACGATTAAATCCAATCATGCGTTTCAAAATGGCGGCTGTTTGAAAATTTCAAACCTAAATTACTCCAAAACCGTAAATTTTAACGAAAAATGTCAAGACACCTTTTTTGTAGCCCTTTTGATTCAATGTCGGATGGTGTAACTGTCAAAACAATCGGACGAAGGATAACCGTTAAGTTATGTGTACTAATTGGTTTGTTCAACTCGGCATCCTATACAAACGCAGTAAATAATACAATATTGTATGGACATTTGTTGTCATTACCTTTTTAACTTAGCTATTATCCTTCATCCGATTGTTTTGACAGTTACACCATCCGATAGGAAATGAAAAGGGCTACAAAAAAGGTGTCGACATTTTTCGTTAAAATGTACGGTTTTGGAGTAATTTAGGTTTGAAATTTTCAAACGGCCGCCATTTTGAAACGCATGATTGGATTTAATCGTTTATTTTCTTGAGGTATATCACTGTCAGGTTAAATTTCGTGCCAAGTTTGAACTCAATCAGTCAAACCGTTCTCTAGATATGAATTATTTTGTACAAAAGACAAAATGGCGGATATCTGGAAAACGAAGCGTTTTCAGACCTATGTTTATAGGAACCTTTTTCTTACTTTTTGTATGAGGAATCATATCCCAAAGTCCTGAAAGGTTTTTTTATACACACTGTATACAGGGTGAGTTTCTACTGACACCATTAACTTCGCTAGTGTGTTCTACTCACTAAGTGGAATAAAAAAGTTCATATGGACCCATGTCCGATTCTCAACAGTTTGGCGGTAGTCACTTATTTTGTGTTTTTTCAAAATCATGCTATTTTGTCTCACTATTTGTTTGATAAAAATAAAACTAATCAACGTACCGAATAGCAATTAAAACCATTAGAACAAGAATTAAATTTGCTATAAAACCAAGGTTTTTTGTAATGATTTGTCAACAATAATGCCTTTCAAAATTGGAAATAAAATAAGAAGTTGGGTAAGTAAAAATGTTTTAGGTTACATTTCAAGTCCTTTTTTTACTACTTAAATGAAACGTAAGGCAATATCAAATGAAATTAAAAACTTCCTCATTTAATAACCTTTAAAATGATGTACAAATGTTAAGTGTTACGATTAGGTATGACAGTAAAAACGCTAAGAAACTGGAATAAAACACGTTTTACTGATTTGGTTTTAACAAAGAAATTCAAATAAGTTATAAAATAACTTAAGAGGTTACAAACTATTCTACTTAAGAAAGTTTTCAAAATGGCCACCATCCGCTCTAATGCATGCCTAGATTCGTTTTCGCAGTTCTATCACAGTCACCTTTAAGTTGATGTCAATGCGCAGACGAGCAGCAGCCCTCACAATCCTATTTCTTACTTCCTCAGGTGTGTGCACTGGGGTGCGGTAGACTTCTTTTTTGAGGAAACACCAAACGTAATAGTCTATAGGAGTGAGGTCTGGTGACCGTGGTGGCCAAGCAACCGTTCCACCTCTTCCGATCCACATCTCAAAACGGTTGCTAAGGTACTCTCGAACTGCGTTGCTGAAGTGTAGATGTGCACCATCTGCTTGGTAGATGATGCGCATACGCAAAGCCAGTGGCAAATCTTCAATGATCTCTGGGAGTACTTCACTTAGAAATTGAAGGTATTGTACACCATTCAATGATGTAGGTAGGTCAAGAGAGGGTCCTATTAGTCGGTCCTCAATCAGCCCGATCCATACGTTTACTTTGAACCTTGTCTGACTGCGTGATTCGCGAGCCATATGCGGATTTTCAATTGCATAATGATGTTCGTTGTGGAAGTTAAAAACTCCATCTCGCGTAAATGACGATTCATCCGTCCACAAAATTGTCTTAAGAAAGTCGCCACGATTATTATGTCTAATTAAACGGCAAAACTGAAGTCTTTGAGGAGAATCTCTCGGTTCAAGAGTCTGAACGCGGATAAAATGGTACGGATGCAGTCCTTCTTTACGAAGTAGTTTTGATACATATGTCTGAGATACGCCCAATTCACTGGCCACAGTTCTTGTACTTGTCCGTGGATCTTCTTCTACTCGGTCTACCACAGCTTCTTCTACTTCAACATCGTGCATGAAATTGCCAACTAAGCGACCATTAGTAGGAAACTTTCCATTTTCACACAAACTTTGATGTACCCTGGTAAAGGTTCTGACATCAGGAATCCTTCTGTCTGGAAAACGACGATTTTACTCGCGACGGCTTTCAGCCACTTTACCGGAGAAAAAGCCCGTACACAAAATGAATTTCGGCATATTCTAAATTTGTAAAAGGATCCATATCACAGAATGAATATCTTACAACACAAATGCCTTGTTCAGTTTGACGTGCAAATTAAATGATGACTTAATTAAATATTACAACAATGTAGTATTAACAACAGCTGATTCAGACTGGGTGATAAATTATAATACCATTATAACAGCTGATTTCAACCAATACCACGTTACAGCTGATTTCGTAAAACAAATTTACATCATTTCAGTACATTTCTTGGTTAAAAACAAATCAGGAAAACGTGTTTTATTCTAGTTTCTTACAGTTTTTACTGTCGTACCTAATCGTAAAATTTAACATTTGTACATCATTTTAAAGGTTATTAAATGAGGAAGTTTATAATTTCATTTGATATTGCCTTACGTTTCATTTAAGTAGTAAAACATTGTCTTGAAATGTAACCTAAAACATTTACTTACCCAACTTCTTATTTTATTTCCAATTTTGAAAGGTATTATTGTTGACAAATCATTACAAAAAACCTTGGTTTTACAGCAAATTTAATTCTTGTTCTAATGGTTTTAATTGCAATTCGGTACGTTGATTAGTTTTATTTTTATCAAATAAATAGTGAGGCAAAATAGCATGATTTTGAAAAAACACAACATACGCGACTACAGCCAAACGGTTGAGAATCGGACATGGGTCCATATGAACTTTTTTATTCCATTTAGTGAGTAGAACACACTGGCGAAGTTAATGGTGTCAGTAGAAACTCACCCTGTATGTACATATGTGTTCGCACTCTAGCGGCCGCATTTTAAGTCCGATTTGTTCCAAATTTGGTACACACGTTGGTCGTCTACGTCGTTCGGACGCGTTCGTTGGACAAAAATCCAACAACCGGAAGCACGTTTTTTGACCGGAAGTATATAATGAATATACTATGTAAACTATAATTTATTATGTAATTTCCTTTTTTTGTTATTAGAAAGTCTAATATTCTGACCCTACTCAATTCAGATCAGTATTAAACTCCTAAATTGTAAACAATAAATTAATATTAGATGAAATTAGGTCACAAGAAATAAGCATAAATTTATTAATTCAACAGAAATAATTTGTACAATATATATTGTTATTTAACATCCATAGGTTGGAAAATCTATTGTCTTTATACAATTATGGAAATGCCTTCGGCTTAGCACACCGTAGGGCCTATTTAGCACAGTGGAAGTAAATTAAAGTTCATATTAGGCTAGTTCAATGTTAAAAATATAAATAAATTAAATATGTTAATCAATTAATGTTCTCGGGGTAGGTAATCGTGCTGCTATGAATAAGATTGATAGATACTTATTTATACGCAATAATGAAGTTACTTTAAAAGATCTAAAAGGTTGGCATTTTATATTTTAAATTTTTTTATAGATTAAATTTTACTGTTCATAGTTAAAAAGAGTTCACAGTTAATTTGTAGAAGTTATAAACAGAATATACCAGTTCTGTTGGTACTTTGCACTGAATTTATAATTTGTATTTTAATAGTCACTTAGAATATTTACGATGCACATTCCGACGATCTTGTAAAACTGGAGGTGACGCTAACACTTCTTAACTCTTTCTGAAAGCGTCGTTTTTCTTAGCTTCTCTCTCGCGGTCTCCTTCGAACGGCGTACCGGACATGACGTCATCCGGCATCTTGCGTTGCGATTGGTTCTTTTCTTAAGCTGTCCGACTTACGTCACACATTACTGGTGTTTTGAATGGCTCATCAGTGTATTAATACTGAATTTCTGGTGGAGTTTACTACAAACGTTTATTTTGTCACTTTTTGTTTTTATTTTAATTATGTTACTGGTATTTTAATTCTGATAGATGATTGAATACTTATGATTCGCCAAAATATTATTTATTACTTTTAAATTTATAAAAATCCGCGTATTAAAATAACACTGGTTTGACTCGTGTTGAATAGTTGTTGTTTTGAGTATAGATGGTGTTGAGAGACTAATTAATCTAATTATTATATTCTATTGTGTCTAATCTAGTTGATAATTATTATACTAATTTTAAAATTCTGTTCTTTTGCTTTTGGTTACGACTTAGGGTTATTTATCTGATTTGAAACATTTAGTTTTTGGTGCTGTATTCTATACGATCTTTGATTCACGTAGCGATATGAATTAAACATGGCGGTTGTCTATGTTTACTTTTTGTTGTCCATAACAAATTGTAAAAGTCTGTGCTTATACTAGTTTTAATTTACGATACAGAATGATTGAATAAATAAATAAATGATGTATGTATGCGGGCGTTTGTGCTGTGCTTAGTGTAATCTGTTATAAAATTTACAATTGTTGGTGTGTTTGTTTAGTTAGTTCAGGTTACCCTACTTCTAGGCTCAAATTTTAATCAAGTTTGCTATCGTGTTTTAGTTTCTAACTCAGTTATTTATGTGTGCGGTTTTTACTATCTAAGGATCATAACATTTGCTTGATTGGTAATAATATCATGTAATTTTGAAATTCGTATATACTTCCTAGTACTTTATGGCTATTTCTTTACAAGAGGTTAGGTTGGTTCTCTTAGATAGGCTAGGCTAATGAATGTCGTAGATAATTCTCTTTTATTTATTGGTTAATTATTACTTTTCGATTAAGATGGGGTTTGATACATCATAAGTAACTACTTTTTTAGATTTTTCCTACGAAAATAAATGTAGGCTATTATTCCACACATTTGCTTTTCACGCCACCTTACAGCTCGTTAGGTCCCCCGAAAATCGTTCAAAACGTAAAACACCATAAATGTACCCGACGGGTACTCTTCTGATCCGAGGCCGACGGCCGAGTTTGTACGCTGCGAGCGAAGCGAAACTCATAACCCGAGGCGGCAAGGTCGAGTGCAAACTTCCGCTGCGAGTGGAACGAAGGAGCGCGTGAGTCGAAGCTGGAGGCTTAGGTGCGAACAAATTCTACTAATATATTTCGTACACACAGGCAGCTATTCAGCTCCTTTATGAAGAGATCAATTTCCAAAATAGTTGGTTGAATCCCTAAAACATATAAATTTAATTTTGGAAATTTGCTCAACTCACGTCAGCGGTACAGCTGCGAATTAATTATTCTACGTTCCCATTAAATGAACTAATGAAATATTAATAGGTTAAGACAGTAAATGATATAATTTAGTATTATAATCAATGGCGTACAAATTTTATTACTACACTAGGGGAAACCCCTGCGTGCTCCGCACGCCAACCCCGTTGGAACCTTCTATAAACATAATCATGCTACCTTTTCTTTATAATAAAGGTGCAGGACTAATAATAATTCGACCACGCAGCTGAACCGCTGACGTAAGTTGAGCAAATTTCCAAAATTAAGTTTATAGGCCTATGTTTTAGGGTTTCAACCGACAATTTTTTGAAATAGGTCTATTCACGACGGTGCTGAATCGCTGCCTGTTTGTACGAAACACATTAGTAGAATTTGTTCGCACCTAAGCCTCCAGATTCGACTCACGCGCTCCTTCGTTCCACTCGCAGCAAAAGTTTGCGGCCTCGGGTTATGAGTTTCGCTTCGCTCGCAGCGTATCGATATTATTATTATCTCGCTAACATTACTGTTGTACGAACTCTCAGAATATTTCACAGAGTTTAGTTCTTGAAATTGTGGTTGGTAAACATTCTTTCTAAAAATAAAAACACAGAACAAAATTCTCACAGAAATACGTTTATTGGTCAAACTCGTTTCAACGACAAAGTCGTTATCTTCAGTGACTCATGAGCTACAGCTAAATTATAACTTAATCAAATTATATAATATTTCTCGCGCGTCAAGCTCGATTATATTTATTGGTAAACTTGGTTACCACACATTTTGTGCCAGTGGGTTTCGTAAATCTCAATGGAAGACCACAAAAAATAGAGACTGGCTGCAGCACTGACATTTCTAGAATACTACGACAAAAGTGGAAACCAAGTTATCGATCGCATCGTAACTGGCGACGAGACTTTGGTAAAGCACGTCAACTTTGAAACAAAACCCACTCGATGGAATGATACTGAGGAGTGAGGAAGTGTTTGCAAACTCTGTCAGCAAGAAAAATCATGGCTAATGTGTTTTGGGACGCTCAGGGAGTGATTCGCGTTGATTTTCTTGAACGACGCCAAACAAACACTCGGAAAATTAAGACGTGCGATACAAAACAAGCGTCTGGTAAAACTCAGCAAGAAAATGTTGTTTTTCCACGACAACGCTCATTCGCATGAATGGTTTTGGATGGGAATTTTTCAATCCTCCGCTGTACATCCCGGATTTGGCGCCTGCGACTACCACCTGTTCCCAGCGATAAAGACGTGGTTCGCTAAGCAACGCTTTGACACTGACTGAACTGCATGCCAGTGGTTGAACTCGCAGGCGGCAGATTTCTACAGAGAGGGTATTGAAAAGTGTGGACCACGTTGTGATAAATGCCTTAATTTGAATGGCGATTATGTAGAAAAATAGCCTAAGAGTTAACTTTCAAAATGTATATAATAGAAATAGTTTTTTATCTTCCCGCTAAGAAAATTGAAAATTTTCTAAAATCGGGAAGTTATTGGTTCCACCCCGTTTTTCGAAAATCGAGTATTCATCAGATCTCGACGTTTTGAGGTCCTAGGAATCTTCCCTGACCACTCCCGAGAGGGTGTCACCCTGTCTGTATGTATGTGTGTGTGTATGTAAGTATGTGACCCGCTTATAACTTTTGAACAGCTTAACTGATTGGATCCTACCAAACGGCGTTCTAAAGAGTTCCATCAAACTTAGATTTCCTGAAAATTTCAACTAATTCGGACCGGTAGGTTCTGAGAAATTTCGAAAAAACTAAGAAATAAAATTTTTTTCAAATCAGGTTTTTTTGGAATAACTTTTAAACGGCTTTACCGATCAATTCCAAAATCTAATCAGCTTTTAACCTTGAAAAGCTACATCGATCGCTACCAGTCCGGTCAAAATCGGTTAATTCGTTCGTGAGATATCGTGAACGAAAGAAAAAAAAAAAGTGTTTTTTCTCAATGTCTCCGAAATTTTTCATCAGAAAATTTTTTGTTGTCGATTCTTTCGATGGTCTCGAAAAACTGCATCGATTGCCGCAAATCGCATAAAAATCGGTTGATTCATTCGCGAGATATCGTGAACGAAAGAAAATAAAAAAAAGTGTTTCCCTCAATTTCTCCGAAACTTTTCATCTGAAAAATTTTTGTTGTTGATTCTTTCAATGGACTTAAAAAACTGCATTGATTGCCGCAAATCGCATAAAAATCGGTTGATTCATTCAAAAGTTATGGCAGTTCAAAATTTCCAAAAATAGTGTTTGTTGTAATTAAACTTAGCGGGAAGTTACATGGATGGCCTTTAGGGTCAACCGTTTTCCAAATTTTTTTCCACTTTGTTTATGTTTATTTCAAAACGTCTGTTACTCTCTGGATAGCCCACGTATATTGTTCGAAACAAAGTGAAATTAACTTCCAGTTGTACCCTTCTGATGCCGCAAATAAAGTTTTGTTCCAACATTCTTTGTTATTTTTCAATTTACTTTCAAAGTTGTTGATATCTCTCTGCACCATTAGCGGTCTATGGAACAGCAATCGGTCCGTTTATGAACGCTTGGGGAAACCGATCGTATTTAAGGTTCCATTTATCCGTAGGCGTACTGTGCAAAAACTCCCTATTGTTTTAAACCACGAAATTTCCGCTAAATATTAAAAAAAGTTAGGTTACATCAAAACAAGAGCGCCTAAGTTTACCGGACTTGATACGCAATGATTCGATAGTATTTTACCGTTTTATTTTTGGGTATTTTATGGCGCACAGCGTTACTTAATAATTTTAAGGGTTTGTTGATTGTTATTAGTAAATGTAATAAATTAAAGTTTAGCGAAATAATAAACGAAACATTCAAATAACACGTAGGCCTACTTAGATGATGTGCGGTCAAAATAACATTTCAAAACAGAGTTAAACAATTTTTAACTTCCCGCTAAAAGAAAATTGAAAATTTTCTAAAATCGGAAAGTTATTGGTTTCACCCCGTTTTTCGAAAATCGAGTATTCATCAGATCTCGACGTTTTGAGGTCCTAGGAATCTTCCCTGACCACTCCCGAGAGGGTGTCACTCTGTCTGTATGTATGTGTGTGTGTATGTAAGTATGTGACCCGCTTATAACTTTTGAACGGCTTAACCGATTGGATCCTACCAAACGGCGTTCTAAAGAGTTCCATCAAACTTAGATTTCCTGAAAATTTCAACTAATTCGGACCAGTAGGTTCTGAGAAATTTCGAAAAAACTAAGAAATAAAAAAATTTCAAATCATTTTTTTTTAAATAACTTTTAAACGGCTTTACCGATCAATTCCAAAATCTAATCAGCTTTTAACCTTGAAAAGCGACGTCGATCGCTACCAGTCCGGTCAAAATCGGTTAATTCGTTCGTGAGATATCGTGAACGAAAGAAAATAAAAAAGGCGTTTTTTCTCAATTTCTCCGAAATTTTTCGAAAAATTTGTGTTGTCGATTCTTTCAATGGACTTGAAAAACTGCATCGATTGCCGCAAATCGCATAAAAATCGGTTTATTCATTCGCGAGATATCGTGAACGAAAGAAAATAAACAAAAGTGTTTTTCCTCAATTTCTCCGAAACTTTTCATCAGAAAAATTTTTGTTGTCGATTCTTTCAATGGACTCGAAAAACTGCATCGATTGCCGCAAATCGCATAAAAATCGGTTGATTCATTCAAAAGTTATGGCAGTTCAACATTTCAAAAAATAGTGATTGTTGTAATTAAACTTAGCGGGAAGTTACATGGATGGCCTTTAGGGTCAACCGTTTTCCAAATTTTTTTTAGAAATAACATCATAGGCAAGAAACTGTGTTTATAGGCCTACTCTGTTCTGAAGCATATTAAAATTCTTTTGTCATTAGCTAACTTCCATGGGAAATATGAGCTATTGGCGTGACCTTTATGGCGAGACCTAAGGCCGGGAGTAGTAAATGAGCACCGATCATTGTGCGCAGAACACGTTTTAGGGTACCATTACAAATTTTATAAATATGTGTATTATGTTATAATTTTATTTGATGTAAATTTGTCAAATTAATACAACTTCAAAACTTAGGCTTATATTACTAAAACTAGTAGGTATCTCTACTATAAGAATAAGAAACACATTAAATGTTAAATTTCTTTTAATATACTTTTCTTAATATCGTCTTGCAATTAGTTTTACAGATATTTATTTAGCTCATTACTCTTATCTCGGGTTCTTTACATGGGTTGGTGGCCTCTATTTAATATGTAATTTTAATCAGTATAATTTTTATAACTATAGGCTATACATAAATTGGTTCTTAAATTAAAATTCATTAAAGTTCAAATTAAGTTCAAATATTATTTAGAATTCAAAAGTTTATACAGTTCACATAGATATTAAGTTAAATTTTGCAGTTTCTCCTTGTTACAAATGAAATGGATTATTATTACCTCAAATTCTGTGTTTTATTTCAAATTGATATATTATTATACAAATATACTTGTAATTCTCTTCTATTTGATTTTTATATTCTTCTATATAGAATTTACTTTAAATATGATTGTTCCACAAGCATAAATACATGTAACATTTACAAAATCTGTACTGGTCCTGATTTTTTAAGATGGAATTTTTTTTCATTTGTTCTCCCGGATTCAACTGCCTCACTTACTAAAAGTATGTGATTTGTCTTTACAACGGCATTGGTTTTATATAAAACATATATTTTTTAAACATGTTCACCTTTCTTTTCACTAAACTTGTTAAACTTGTTTACCATTATAATTGGTGATAATTGTCCATAATTTTACATAAATTAAATAATTTCTTTAGTTCTTTACACTTTATATATTTTATATAATTTACTAGCTGACCCGGCAAACGTTGTTTTGCCATATAAATAATTTTCAAGTAATTTCTAGTGTAGACAAAAAATAGCTTAATTATTGTAAGTGTGTAAGAATGTGGTATATGCGTGAAATAGGCATGGAGCGCTGTGAACGATGAGGGAATATATAAATAACAAAAGGCAAAAATTATTTTTAAGTTATTATAATTTATTCTCCCCCTCCCCCCCACCCCCACCTTCCCTTTAGGGGTTGGTGATATTGTAAGAAATAAATGTACCACTTCTGGTCTGACCCGGCTTTGCACGGATAGACAAATCACCTGATACTAATAATTAGCCCAAGTGTTTTAGTTCATTGTAAAAAAAAAAAAATTCAATGTAGGCCTAACCTAAAATTATATTCAGTTTTTGATCCAAATCAGTTGTTGAGTTGTTGATCAAAATCAGCTGTTTTAAGCTTTTCATACAAACAGCTGTTTTTTGTGCCCATGATAAAATCAAAAGAAATCTTTCTTCTTCTTCCTTAAGATTGAACTTCCATAAGATTAACATTGAAACTTTGAGGGCCACTGGGGCGTAGCCCTTATCACTAAGGGGTATGAAAAATAGATGTTAGCCGATTCTCATACCTACTCAATATACTCACAAAATTTCATGAGAATCGGTCAAGCCGTTTCGGAGGAGTACGGGAACGAACATTGTGACATTTGACACGAGAATTTTATATAATTTACTAGCTGACCCGGCAAAAGTTGTTTTGCCATATAAATAATTTTCAAGTAATTTCTAGTGTAGACAAAAAATAGCTTAATTATTGTAAGTGTTTAAGAATGTGGTATATGCGTGAAATAGGCATGGAGCGCTGTGAACGATGAGGGAATATATAAATAACAAAAGGCAAACATTATTTTTAAGTTATTATCATTTATTCTTCCCCCCACCAACCCCCCCTTAGGAGTTGGTGATATTGTAAGAAATAAATGTACCACTTCTGGCCCGACCCGGCTTTGCACGGATAGACAAATTAACCTGATACTAATAATTAGCCCAAGTGTTTTAGTTCATTGTAAAAAAAAAAAAAAATGTCCATTGTAGGCCTAACCTAAAATTATATTCAGTTTTTGATCCAAATCAGTTGTTGATCAAAATCAGCTGTTTTAAGCTTTTCATACGAACAGCTGTTTTTTGTGCCCATGATAAAATCAAAAGAAATCTTTCTTCTTCTTCATTAAGATTGAACTTCCATAAGATTAACATTGAAACTTTGAGGGCCACTGGGGCGTAGCCCTTATCACTAAGGGGTATGAAAAATAAATGTTAGCCGATTCTCATACCTACTCAATATACTCACAAAATTTCATGAGAATCGGTCAAGCCGGTTCGGAGGAGTACGGGAACGAACATTGTGACATTTGACACGAGAATTTTATATAATTTATTATTTCATCGATTTGCAATTTCTGACTTGCATTGGAACAGCTGTTGTGTGGTCCTTCTCGATTTAATATTTGGTCTATTCAGTATTCAGTTCAGTTTGAAATAGTTTTGTTCGTTGTAACCACTGCCATAATATAAAATATTTATTCCACTAAAACACTTTCCCTTTTTATCAAACAGATTCTTAATTCAACCTGGTTTCACAATTTTATTTATATATCTATATTATACTACCATGAAATAAAGTTACATCAAAATATTTACAATGTTTGTATTTTAGGTTATCTTACCAATGTAATTAACAAATTGTTTATTAAATTAGGTAAGTATAAATATCTAAGGTAGGTTTTAATTAATTTAACTCTTATTTAACTAATAATGCTTACTTCATAATTATTTATTTAAGTTACTTATGGTTATTTTAAGGTCTAGGCTTTTAGTTAACTTTTGCCATTCATTTATATATAGGCCTAGCCTATGTTAATTTATATTGACATTATTTATGTTTTAATTCATTTTGGCCACCAAATTAAGTTATCAATTTATATAAATGTTATAATGTATATGTAAATACGTGTAAGCACGCATTATAAGTTCGATTCGGTCCAAATTTATTACACACGTTAGTTGCCTATGTCGCTCAGACGAGTTCACCAAACAAATCCAACAAACGGAAGCATGTTTTTTTTTACCGGAACTGTGTTTTTAGACTTTCGTACTAGAGTAAAACTTTTTTCTAGTTTTATCTAAAAAAAATAAACATAGGATATTATTCTGCATATTTGGTTTTTTTACCCGACTTTATAGCTCGCTTGGTTCACCCCCCCCCCCTCCTCCCAAATCTATAAAAGTTTTTCCGCTGCGAGTGTAACGAAGGAGGCTTAGGTGCAAACAAATTCTGCTAATATATTTCGTACACACAGTTCAGCGCCTTCGTGACTTCGTGAGTGAACTAATTCCCCAAATTGTTGGTTGATAACCGAAAATATACAAACTTAATTTTGGAAATTCACTCAACTCACGTCGGCGGTTCAGCGGCACGGTCGGATTATTCAATTTGTATATATATATATACTAGGGGAGACCCATGCGTGCTCCGCACGCCAACCCCCAATTGAACCTTCTAAAAACAAATGTTATGTTTTATTTATGATAAAGTTATATGATTAGTAATAATAACCTCAAAATTAAGATAATATATAATGATAAATGTTCAAATCAAATTATTTCTTATATTTCATAACAGCAGTTATAATAATGGTTAAAAGAACCAGCAAGGCTCAGGTCTTCACTTTAAAACCCTAACCTAAAATCTAGAAATACAAAAATAATTGCTTCCAATTTTGAAATCAGCTGTTAATGGAAATATTGGAACAAACAGCTATATATTATCTGTTCTTTTATTCAATTTATTGTTATGGTAATAAATGTAAATACATGTGTTGGTTTATCATTCTAGGCCTAACCTAAGATTTTTTCCGACTAAATTTATAAATATTGAAATAAAAAAGGTTTTTATCGAAATGAATTATAGCTTATGTTACTCAGGTAAAGTGTAGCTTTTTATCAGTAAAACTATTTTTTCAATCGGTTCAGTAGTGCCAGAGATTACCCCCTACATACAAACAAACAAACAAACTTTACTTCTTTATGATATTAGTATAAATAGATGAAGAGTTAATAGAAAAGCCATACAACCTTCCAAAAATCACACTTATAAGGTTTCTCTATGTGTGTGTCAACGTGTATCTATTATAGGTTAATAAGTAGCAGATTTTATTTAAAAATATAATTTACTTTAACTGTCATATTATATTACAGAACAGCTGTTTTATGTTTTTAATTAATTTATTTAATACCAAATGTTTTAATGTAAACTGCAGAACAGCTGTTTTATGTTTTTAAATTCTCATGTATTTCTTATGTGAATTTTTCGTTTTTCGGGGATCTCAAAAACCCCTTAGTTTTTAATTTTAGAAAAAACTTATATTTTTCCCTCGTTCCTTGAATCGATACCTTTAATTTGACACCCCTCCCATCATCCTCCGACTTACCAAATTCCCACAATTTTGAATCTAAAATTTTGCTTACAGAATTATATATAAGGATATTCCTACGTTCCTGGGCCATCAATACATATTTGTACAGTAGTAATAGTACCTACTAACCTTCAAATAATACTTATACGTCTTGTCGTTTTTACAGTTTCGACATTACAAGCTGTAAAATCTGTAAACACGCAACCAACAAATATATTCAATTCAATTCAATTCAATTTATTTCCTTAAATATAGTACAGAATAAATGCATAATGATATCAAGTAAATTGTGCCCACATAGGCTTAGCCTGTGCGTAGGCACGAGTCGCATCTAAAAATCTAAGTTACAACAACGAAGACATATATTTATTGATCTATATTAAAGTTTTATAATATAAAAACAATAGAGGTAGAGTGGGAAGTGCCTAACGGAGGAATCCAAGTCCATATCGGACCAAAACAACCCGGGTCAACAAAAAATAGTTACTGCTTCAACACACGAGAATCAATAATAGTGAGAGAGATAAGGCTAGGAACACACTATCCGAGAGATCGCCCGGACGGACTTTACCCGGATCAGATTGTGTTGACAGAACACACTATCCGAGCGAATGCCCGGAGTCGATTAGTGAACAGTTGTTTTGCCACTATGGAAATTCTGTATTCTGTTTAATTTGTATACTATTTATAGTTTAGTCATCAATTGTTGATTACTTAAATCTGTTGCATAAATGTGTATAGGCCTACATTACTTTCATGGTAATCATTCAGAATCACGTTTAAAAAAAGTAGAAGTAATTAATTAATCTGGTTTTTAATTGTATTAAGTTTATATTGGTGTTAATAATTTATTTTTTTTATAGCCATAATAAATCATTTTTACCCTGTTTTCTAATCATTTTGAATTTTTTAATATAATTGGTTTTAAAAGAAATTAATAAATCTATTTAAATATCCAAAGACTACGACATCCCGTAAATGCAAGTCTCAAAATATTTCAGCACACAAGCCACAGGTATGCACAGTTGTACTCTCGTCTAGGGTTGAAACAAGACTGCCAATGGCTGAATGGCTCCGTTCTCTTTCCGGGTCCCGGGTAATTGAACGTGTAGTGTGTTCTTTGTCATAAGACACAATGCTTCTCTACTTGGTTCCGAGACTCGGACGGGCTAACTCTCGGCCGAGCGAGTAGAGAATACCCGGACGTGCTTCCGAGTGCTTCCGAGACCCGTCCGGGCAAACTGTCGTCTGTGTTCTGCCTCATGCCTCCCTATGTATCACCACTCTGGCCCGGTTCCGGGTAAATCCCGTCCGGACGATCTCTCGGATAGTGTGTCCCTACCCTAAGGTAGTACAATAAACAAGGGTAAATATATTTGCTACCTGTTATATCCAACGTTATACTTGAAAGTTTACTAAAGTTAAACTCCCCTAAATGATTATGCAACCAATGTTACAACTTAATATGACCCAATACTCAAGTCGTTTCAGTGCGTGTTTGTGATAGCCCACAGGTACTTGTGTGCGGAGTTTTGTCCATTGTTTTAACGTATTTGTTAGCGATCCTTTATTGGTAATTTTTTATATATTGTGAAGCCATTGTTTTCCAGATGTGATAGTGTTGTTAAGTATTCGTCTTCGTAAATTACATTTGCAATGTCGTAAATAGTCAGACTGTAAAAACCACTAAGTATAAGGATCATATTTGAAGGTTAGTTCCATTATACATAAATTTATTTGTTAACAATGATCTATCAAATTGGTACTAAAAAGAAATTACCTTGGAAACCTAATCATTTTAATTTCAATATTTTGGATGTTTCAACTAAATTCTACATTCTCCTTTGGAAATTAATTTAAAATTACTAATAAAACATTTAGAATGGCGAAATTTTGGAAAAATTTTAAAAAATGTAAGTACTCCTAACATAATTTATTGTAAATGAATTTGCGTGATTGTGTTGTGAAGCTTCAATCTAAATAAATTATTTTAAATATAAAAAGGTAAAGTACCCACAACAGAATATTACTGAACAGAATATTACGCAACCACTATATTTCTCAACTTTTGACTACTATTTATAGTGTTTTACCACTCCTAATATCATACACCATAAAGCTATACAGCTTTAAAGTATGTACCGGTACTTAAAAACACAAATATACTTTTACACAAAATACGTAAAATATATTACAATTTATATTATAAAGACATGATTTTCAATATCAAGTTTGTCTAGATCCAAATGAAAAAAAGAGGTCCGAAAGAAGAAATAAACGTATAATATTGTTTTAGTGATATCGAGTAAAATAAATAATAGGCCAACTCTAAACTACTTTAAAATTGCTTAATACGGCTACATTTATCCAAAATACTTTGTGTTAGCCATTCACATGGACGAGCCATAGAGGCCTATATGTTTCTACTGATAAATTTGTATAGGAGATTGA
>JAGFPH010014522.1:8474-23393 GCA_018207615.1 Philaenus spumarius | reverse complement strand
AAAAATGCAAATAATGGAGAGAGTTTAAAATTGTTAAATAATTCATCGCCGTATTTCCAGCGTGGAGGATGTTTCTAGTCTGAAAACCAACCGGACGTTTGAATTTGTTTTTCATTTTCGGCCAGTGCGACATCTGCTCGAGCAAATCAAATACGAAAATTTAACCTATTCGATTCCCTACACAATCAACTAAATCCAAACACTACAAGGGTTAGTAGTAAAATGGTGTAGACTTTTGGAGAAAATATTTGGTTCCTGTCGTAGGAACAATTTTGTATAAAAATAATATCCAATTCCTATGTAACGAAATAAGCTGATATAAGTTCAGCTAGTAAACCGAGAGACACTAAGGCAATGAAATATTACCACATAATCTTCAAAGTACTTTCAACGAAATCCACCAGGGGATAAATAAATCCAGTTAACATAAGAAAGATAAAGTGATATAAGTAAGTTGTAGACTCCAACGTGAGAAATGATTGTCTCAATTTCTCACAGACGTGCCGCGCAGATTGTGGGTAATTTCGTTTAGTCTTTTATTTTATTTCTGCGGGATTGAACTCCTTTTACGTGACTTGTGGTCTTAACACAAATAAAATCTTAACCAAAAACTAAAGCGGCCTATTAATTGCTTAACGGTTTGCACGACACAAAATGAGTGTATTAAGGCAAGACGCATTTTGAGACGCGATTGACGCATGTGACTCGACGTGGCACAGCGCGACTTTTTGTAACATTCGTAAATGAACGGATAAGCGCATAATGGCATCGCTACGCTACGCAGCGCAGCTCGCATGGCACAGTGGCAGTAACAGTTTCTAGCGCCACGCGTCACACGTCTCACGAATTCAGTTATTGATTTTTCCAGACCTTATCGTTTGTAGACAATTATACAGTCATGTATAATATAGTTTATGTATACTTTAAATTTCATACAAATTGGATGATTATTTTTTCCTTTATGATGATATAGGACACGATTAATTTCATTAAGACTACCGAATTAGCCTACAAGCAGTCTCGATGAACTTGTTTCCATGAAAAATACATTTTCTCTAAAAATAAAAATACGATTTGTATGAAGTTTAAAAACATACATAAACAATATATGTATAAATATATTTAAAAAATGGCTACGTACAAACTGCCCCACTTTTTTGGGGTCATTTCTAATATACAAACTGCCCTACAAGGTCCAGGTATAAAAACAAGGTACAGGCCGGGGTGTCGGGGACATACAAACTGCCCTACTTTTCTACCTGACACAGGTACGGGATATTTCCCTCCAAATTCCAACATACCAATAAATAGTTTATATTAGATAATAACTAGTAGACCCACTTCATTTGCATACATTGTTTAGACATACATAATAATACAGATAATTTATGAACCAAGTTGAAAT
The DNA here is from genome assembly GCA_018207615.1 of Philaenus spumarius. Taxonomy (NCBI): domain Eukaryota; kingdom Metazoa; phylum Arthropoda; class Insecta; order Hemiptera; family Aphrophoridae; genus Philaenus; species Philaenus spumarius. The sequence goes on along the minus strand of JAGFPH010014522.1, from coordinate 21,988 downwards.
AGCCAGTATATTCGTGTATTTATTTATCTGTTATTCTTATCTAATAGGAACCGTTGCGTGCTTATATAATAGGTTAGGTTAGGTTAGGTTAGGTTAGGTAAGGTTAGGTTAGGTTAAATATTAGATAAAAATAACAGATAAATAAATACACGAATACATGCAACGGTTACTATTAGATAAGTGCTCGTAAGAACGCAACGGTTACTATTAGATAAGTGTGTGTAAGCACGCAACAGTTACTATTAGATAAGTGTGTGTAAACACGCAACGGTTACTATTAGATAAGTGTGTGTAAGCACGAAACGGGTACTATTAGATAAGTGTGTGTAAGCACGCAACGGTTACTATTAGATAAGTGTGTGTAAGCACGCAACGGTTACTATTAGATAAGTGTGTGTAAGCACGCAACGGTTACTATTAGATAAGTGTGTGTAAGCACGCAACGGGTACTATTAGATAAGGGCGCGTAAGCACGCAACGGTTACTATAAGATACGTGCGTGTAAGCACGCAACTGTTCCTATTAGATAAGAATAACAGATAAATAAATAAACGAATATACTGGCTGTTTCAACTTGGTTCATAAATTATCTGTATTATTTTGTATGTCTACTAGTGGGTCTACTAGTTATTATCTAATATAAACTATTTATTTATTGGTATGAGAGGGAATTCGGAGGGAAATATCCTGAACCTGTGTCAGGTAGAAAAGTAGGGCAGTTTGTATGTCCCCGACACCCCGGCCTTTACCTTGTTTTTATACCTGGACCTTGTAGGGCAGTTTGTATATAGAAATGACCCTAAAAAAAGTTTGGCAATTTGTATGTGGCCTAAAAAAATTATATACCTACGATAATTTTGAACTAAATAGGTTTTACACTTTATGAACGCATAATTAATTATCAATGAATATGTTTTCATTAAAAACTATTTTTTTATAAATATATTCATCTGATTCGTTTCAAATGTATAACAAATATAAGTAATATATATATAAATATACACCGGTACAGGGTGATTGGTAGTCAGTGTGAAAAATTTCAAGGCTTTATTATGCATGCAAATTGCAACTAAACTACCCAATTCGGACAGTTCTATCTCACACCCCCTTCCAGGAACAGACATTTTTCGATTTTTTCAAATGTCATGACATTGCCCATGAAAATCTCATTTTTTTCAACTTTTACTTAACTAATTGCCACTTTTTATGACTTTTTTGGAGAGTACGCAAAATTTTCTATCAGAATAAGTATAGTTTGCCTCAGTCAAGCCCTCTTAAAGCCGTGTAAAATCTAAATTTGTAAAGAGTACCCCTACAAATCCACGTGGGGGGGCAGCTTGTGAGGTCGACATCTAAACTCGCTTTCCTCCGCGATATGAACGAAGCACTGTGTTTGCCGGGGCTGGAGGCTTATATTCAAACAAATTCTACTAATATATTTCGTTCATGCAGGCAGTTTTATTCAGCGCCTTGGTGACTAGACCATTTTCCCAAATAGATGGTTGAAACCGTAAAACTTATAATCTTAATTTTGTTTTCGCTCAACTCACGTCAGCGTTACAGATGCGTGATCGAATTATTTTTCGATACCGATAACTTCTCTACCGGTTATATGAAAATAATTGCTTAGCTTACCTATACTGGATATTGTAATTCAATTCGGCAAATAGCCAGCTGTAAAATGTACAAACTCAGTGGTTGGCTTAGTTGAGTAATAAATCACCAGACGTCGTTGTCGTTTCTCTATTGATAACACTAAAGCCAACCCTGACTTTCCGCGGACATTTCCATTTGTATAGGCGACTCTAATGTCATCTTCGAAATAATATTCTTTTTTCATGTTGATTTTACGTGCTAGACATCATATCAGTGCTCACAATACAACTTCCGACCTACTTCGTATGATTTATACATTTTATTTGTGTTAATTTACAATATTTTGTGTTAATATTTATTTTTTTACCTTATTTATACATTTCGTCAAATGTTTGGGAAAATTGTGACAAACTTAAAAAGAAAGGAATGTGTTTAAAGAGTGAGGAATATTTAAGAGTTAAGGGAATTTACTTAATAAATGAAATTAAAGGATTCCACGAGACCGGTGCAAAATATTCGCAGCCACGTTGGCTGCTAAATAGGTACGTTGTAAATTTTATGTAAAGTTCCAAACCGATGCAAAAATTCGTGATTTTGGTTCCGTATTTTTTTCCGCGAATATTATCTCTTTGATCTAGATTTTATCAACTCAGTTTCCCACACTCAGCTAATCAATTTCAAAAAGATTCTAACACAGAAAAGCCGAAATTATTATTACATACCCGATTTTACGTATAGGGGCTTATAGACGGGAATAGTTCTAGCTGCTAGTAGAAGAGGAGAGTAGTACCCACTAGTGAAATCAGTGGAGAGTAGGTGTATAGACGAGACGAGTACTCACCACACTACTCTCCCGGCGAGTCGTCAGTCAAGAGTGAAGTTTTACAGTTTTCGGTTCTGCCATCATTCGGTTTTGCAACAAACAGTCCTGAGACGACGCACTGTGTCGGTGGGGAGTGGCGAGGAACAGCGAGTGCGTGTCTAGACAAGGAGAGTATAGTTGAGAATTTGTAGCATGGACTGTGACCTCGAGATGCGCAGTGGACTCGGAGTTAATTCGAGTGGTGGGGGGTCAGAGAAGATCAGTCCAGTGTACTACCGAGCTTTGAACGGAACACTTCGGTCTAGAAGCAACTGTACGGGTTTTCAATAACATTATTGTCCGTGCACAAAAATATATTTACTATTTAACTATCGCTGTTTATTATTGTTTTTAGCGTTGTTTATTTTTTATTGTTTATATTTGTATAATTAGGTTTTCATCACACTGTGATTAATAATAAATTTAATATATTTATTTTCAAAATAACCTATTGTTTCTCAGTAACATTCCTAAGTAAAAATTACAACATAGGCCTAGTTTACGTTTACTGCACTAACTAAATTATTGATTTTAATATCCACTACATTAATTATTGGAACAGCTGATATCAAATCATCGCGTAATATTAAAGGACACAATTTTAATACACTACTACCGATACTTTTACATAAATAAACGTAGGCCTACTGATGTACTTTTTTAATAAGTTATAAGTTTATTTATTTTACTTAACACTAGTAAATAGTATCAAAATCTAGTTTTTATTGTTACTCATGTTTATTTCTTTGTTAAAATAGTTATTATATCTATAGTTATAAGTTGTTTTAACGTGAATCGTGAACAAGAAACAAGTCCGCGAGCGTTACCGTCATCAGACAGACAAAAATTGAGATAAGGCTTGTTTCGGATTTTTTGGTGTATGAAACGTAAATAAACGAAAAATCACACTATTCTCAACAGTCCTCAAACAAAACTCTCATTCTATTTATATATATAGATATAAAGAGTCCCATATCTATACAGTATTTACATGTTTTTCAAGTAATACAACACAGGCTGTCGCGATAACATAGTAAGTACAGGGTAGTGTCCCTTCCCCTCCAGCGGACGACGTTCCCACTTGCCTATATTCTTCCCTCCCGCCAGCGCATCGTAAAGTCCATGCTAAAACTGACGAGCTATACTGGGAGTAGAACACGTGACCTCTACTCCCCGGCTAGCGGGGAGGAAAAGTTGAACTTGTTACTAGTGCGCTTACTCCCCGCTCCAACAAGGAGAGTACCTGTTGAGACAGGGATAGTAGAGGGTGAGTTACTAGCGGCTACTACTCTTCTCTTCTACTAGCAGCTACAACTATCCCCGTCTATACGCCCCTTACGGTTTGACTCGTAAACATTAAACGAATATGAAAAATAAATTGGATGAAATAAAAGTATTTACCAGTTTTTAAGTTATATTATTAGGATTTAATATAAGTACCTGATTATTGGTTAAAATAATGTCCTTGTAAAACTTGTAGTTAATGAAAAATAATCTATTTGTCCACACTTTCCGTGCTGAGCGCGGTTAAATCCCATCCTTTTAGCGGCACGGCATGGGAGGGTCTTCTTATGAATGACTAGCAAGATGGCGCCCAATTTGAACAAACGTATATTGCTTTGTTGTCGCTATTTTCCTAGGCTACTGGACCTGGACTCGTAGAAGGGTTCCTACCAACTACTAAGGTAAAACAAATTGCTCTAAACAACGACTAAACCCCCTCTTTTCCAATGTAAAGTGAATGAAACATGTGCGGTTAAAAACGCACCCAGTCACAGGGAAGAACACGTCTAGCGAGTTTAACCGCGCCCAGTCACATGGAAGAACAACAATTTAACACCCGTTTAACCGCGTTCAAAAAGAATTGAGTACAAAATATATATAAAACATATGTTTGACAGATAAAACAGTTAAAGAATTAACTTAAATTTGCAATTAACCTACATTTATGAATGAATTGGTATTCAATTTGGCCAACGATCAATACATAATCTAAAAATCTGTTTTATTTCAAAGTATTTATAGTATCTACCACTGTAGTGTGATTCCTTGTAAATAGTTTCACAAGCAGCACTATCGTACAAACTCTGGTTTGTTATTTAAACTGATTAGGGAGAATGTAGTCCAACACTACCCAGACTTTATAATGTAAAAGCATTGTCTTGTATTTCACTGTCCCTAATACAATTACACAAAACTTTAGTTATTATTTCAGCAATATACTCCTTTGTTTATGGGGGAAGTTTCTTGTTGTTTATATTTAACACAGAGCCAGGTGTTTATAGAAGCAGGGTTCTTCTCCCGTTGTAATACCGTTGCTTAGAGTATTGTGGGTTCAATTACTATCATTAATATCTATTATAACAAATTTCAATAGGAAAGATGAACTATTGCAGTGACTCTTATGGTAAGGTCGGGAGTATTCAATGAGCATCGATCATAGTTCCCAGAACACGCTTTTGTGTGTCATACGATTTTTAATATAGGCCCTATATAATATGTACTATATATGTTTTCGCTCTTTATCGGATACATTTTGTTCCACATTTGGTCTTAATTTGGTACGCACATTGGTTTTCTAAGTGTCGCAACTATTTTGAGATTTTTCGTACTAGACTAAACATTTTTTAATGTTTTTGTAAAACAAATAAATATATGAGATTATTCTGCACATTTTGTTTCTTACACGAACTTATAGCTCGGCCGATTCTCCAAAAAAGATCAAAACATAAACTACCGTAAAAGTACCATGAAAAGCGAGTTTGTCAGCTGTGAGCGAAGCGAAGCGGTCCATAAACCGAGGGCGACAGGTCGAGGTGCAAACACGCAAAACGCAATCAAAACAGGTGTTTCCGCTGCAAGCGGGACGAAGCATCGCGAGAGACAGTACTGGATGCTGGGGTTCAAACAAATTCTACTAATATATTTCGTACACGCTGGCATCCATACAGCGCCTCCTTGAGTAGAAACCCTAAAATATATAAACTTAATTTCTGAAATTGGCTCAACTCAAGTTATCGAACTATTAATTATCTGAAATAAATACAGGAAATTACTACCTGGTTATTAGTACGTCGTGTGACTTCTTCGCGTTGTCCTACTTACGACGCGTTTCGAGACCGTAATCTCATTATTAAGCATATATTATCACTCTTCAGGTCCGCATATATTCACAAAAACACATACACATTAATAACAAAAAGTAGGCAACACATAATTTATAGACACGGATTAAGATGGTCGGTGTACACCATAGCGTCGCCTGTGGTAAACTAAAGGCTGTTTAGTTTAGCGCATCATAGACGACTCGATGGTGTATCGCGCTATAAATTTAATTACGTGTTGCGTACTTTTTGTTACTAATGTGTTTTTGTGAATATATGACTACCTGAAGAGTGATTAATATTTACTTGATAATGAGATTACGGTCTCGAAACGCGTCGTAAGTAGGACAACACGAAGAAGTCACACGACGGACTAATAACCAGATAGTATTTCCTGTATTTATTTCAGTAGTTAAAGTGACTTGGATACCAAAAATCATGAAACCAAAAAAAAAATGTATTAGTATATCTATTATTAAATCATCTATTTTTCAAATCCAATTTTATTTCATGAGAGAGTAAATTAAATATTTCAGCTAACCTCGAAAGTGCTACTTTGTGATAAATAAAATTATTGATTCAAATTATTTAATTTTTCTTATTTTATTGACACGAGACATGACAATTTGTATCTTGGAACATTTTTTATGTTTACGCTATATATCTAAAATTAAGATAACAAACCAGGATAAGTATAATATAAATTTTGATTCAGAAATTAAAAATACTAAGTTGGAAACGTAAGATACCCTTTAGTAAAATACTACTTATTGATTTTATAAATTATGCTCAGGGAATATTACAAATGTTTTTCTTTATAAAATATACAGACTAATTGTATAAATTCCAGCGTTGCTATTTTTCCTAGAACGTCTAAGTTAGTTTTATGTGCAGACCTGAGATAATATATTCTAAGAAATTATAACAGCCAATTTATTAGATTTACATGTTGTGTATAATTTGAATGCGTAACTGATTGGTGTTGTTGGAAAAATATTTATAGAAATAAGTCGGATACAACGAATAATATGAAATGTTTTAACACTAACTGTTTATGTTTAGGCTATGGTTTGTATTTATAGACTAGTAAGCCCCGTAAAAAATCACGAGCAGACTAATGTGATACACATTAGAAAAACTTAACTTTTATTCGGCTTAAAAGCGTAAACAAGTTCTTAGTCTGGAACCACACATAACAGAAAAGTATCGCATTAATCATTTTACTAGGCTCGAAATAAATTTTGGAAAAAAAAATCATAACTTTTAAACATAATTACTTACATTAAAGATTTTGAACCCAAATATATTAAATACACACGTTCAGGCAAAACTATATTTTCATTTTTATAATAGCACATTATATAATGTGGTTATAATAGCACATTAATTGACAACCTCATTAAAAATCATATTCGAAAACGTAATAACAAAACATTCGACGTCAATGCACAGAAGAAAAAATATGTTTCCGTAGAATATGGATCGTCGTTGAATAACACTGTACGTAATGAAATGTCAAAACACAACATTATAACTGCATTCAAGACCACCAATAAGCTTGAACGTTTACTTAACAAACACCATAACAACAGTGAACTTGACTTAACCAAAAATACGGGAATATACCAACTCTCGTGTCTATGTTTCTACATAGGTCAAACAGGCAGCCCTTTTATAAAAAGGTATAAAGATCATTTACCTAAAAACAGACAGGTTGTAACCCCCCCCCCCCCCACCACCACCACCACCACCAAGCCTAATTTTGCAGAACACTTAATGGACAAACTTCATAGTTACAGCAATTTCATTACGTATATGAACATATTACATATTTGTAAAAAAGGTCGATATATGGATTCCTGGGAAGAATTTGCAATTTACAGAGCATCACAAACTGATAAACAGCATCTATTAAATGACAAAACATCTTTTTAGTCAAACATTTTGTTTGACACCCTAATTAATATAAAAAATACCGAAAATGCTAAAAACTCGTTCGCTACAAAGGTTACCGCACAGACCATCGCATCAGACTTACATACTTAACTTCAGTGGATATCTGACCTCCGCCAGGGCAACGTGTGGACATTATCTTATAATTATACTATTGGACCCGGCAATGCTTCGCTATTGCTTAATTTGAAACTTTGAAAGCCTGTAATTCGTATCCCGTGTAATTCAACATCCTGTAATTCGTATCCCGTGTAATTCAACATAGGCCTAATGATTGTTACACATAATTAATAAAACAACTGATTTGAATCAAAAGTTTAATACAATTTTAGGTTAGGCCTTTAAAACCTATGAAATATAATAATTAAAACATCTAATATTACAATTTAACATTTTATTATTGTTACACATTATAAATAAAACAGCTTATTTGGACTAAAGGTTTAACACAATTTTAGGTTAGGCCTATTATTATAAAATCAACACACTTTTTTTGAAAGAGTTTGGAATAATCACCATAGTAACCAGAATAACACATTAATAAATACGAATCAGCTGTTTCATCTGTTATATGGCTGCTTATGGGAGGGATGAATTTTCGCATTTTCTACCCTTTAAATTCAAAATTTTGCAAAATCCTTTCTTAGTACGCCTCTACATTATTGGACGGATGTACCTTCCAAATTTCAAGTCTCTAGCTTTAATAGAATCGGCTCTGCGTTGATCGTCAGTCAGGACATTGCATTTTATATAAGAGATGTACGTTGTGTGTTTCGTGTTTTCGTTTGTGTTAAGTGTTTTTGTGACTACCTCAATATTGAGTGACTTGGTTTTATTAATAAGTAGTTTAAATGTGTTGTAATATTTGTGTGACCGGATGATGGTGTAAAACCGAAACCGCGGTCGTCACTATTGTAACAAACAAGGATTGAAAGACGTCAAACAGGTAAATTTATACCTAATTTATAGTCATTATTAAAACTATATTATTGCGCATTTTTAAATTCACTCAAGTTTTTCATCATCTACTCAGAAAAAAGAGATGTTTGATGGAAATTATTTCGACACTTTCGCTGGAGTATATATACACGTTGCCGGGGATATGTTAAATATGAGTAGCTGCGCTACGACAACCTTGCGCATGCGCTGTATTCTTTTGTTACTCAAGTACTGACGTCCATCATGTACATTCGCTTTTATAGGAGTTTGTTTTCTAATATTCTTCAGTCTGTAAAACTGCCTCGTCAATGCCGTCACGGGCGAAACCTTGGTCGGCAAGACTCAATAAAAAATTGTAGAACTTACAAAAAAATTGTGTTTGTCCTTTAATTTATAGGAGTTGATTGTATACTCTTAAGTAATTTGTATTTCAGAATCACAATACTAATAATGCGAGCTGTATCAAGGGTCTGCTCCAACAAAAAAGAAACCAACAAACGACTCCAGCTCTTCGCCTGGAGCGTTAGAGTTTCTTGCAGTTGAGCGTTTTGACATTGCCTCATTTAAAACCATTTATAAATCTATCTTTTGCAATTGCGTTGTGAGAAAAAAAACTAAACATTCTTTATAAAATTGCGGATCCAGCATGTGATTTACTTAACCGAGTTATTGACAAAAAACTAAAAACATTATTTCACGGTAATTGTCTACAACAGATTAAAATTAGGATAAAACCAACATTTCGGAACAATGAACTTTATCTTATTTATTAAAAATATAAGAATTTTTAAAATGTTGGTTTTACGCTAATTTAGGATGTTGTAGAGAATTACCAAGAAATTGTGTTTTCAGTTTGTTCTCTCGATAGCTCGGGGTTCCTTTGACCTACAGAAATGACAACAACAAAAAATTCTGTAGTTAAAAAATATAACATTTTGTCTCGTGTACACTTTTTCTAAATGTAGGTGTTTTCAAGACATTCCAAGCTAAAAAATTTGTAACGTCCACCATTTAAAAAAATTATAAACATAAATTCTGTGTGCCTGGTACACTTGTAAATCGTAACTGACATGCTTACACCAAATTTGAACTCACTATCTGATTTATTCAGAAGTTACAGTGAGTTTTTTTAGAAAAACAAAATGGCGGATTACTACTATAAACTAAGCTGAATTCCAAAGAATGTTACTGAACATTTTAAATGTATAAAATACGATCCTGTATGGCCGGCTGTAAGGTTTTTTGTCACACTCTGTATATGAATTGCTATTTTAAGTCCTAACTGTGGTGATGCATAAACACTCATAACTACTATTAACAGTTTATATATTAAATTGCTTAAAGTATAGGCAAAAAAGGCAACCAATTTTAAAAGAGAATCTATTTCTAGGAATTAACTACTGATAGTTTCTTTAGAAATCACAAGCTAATTTGAACACATTTTAGTTGTATTCAAGTCAGTCTCCAGTTTTTTAAATGATTTTTATATCAGTTCAGCTTGCTCGTAAGTCACTTTTTGTAGCTAGTGGAATGGATTGGGCAAGTAGCAAGTAGCCATTTCTTCAACTTGCTGACATTTATTGGCTCAATAACAATTCAACGAGGTAAAAAAACAGTTCTTGAACCTCAGCCAAGGCGGATGTAAGATAGGGGTTGTTCCTGAACAGAGACATTTTTAAAGGGGTTGAGATTTATCCCCAACACTGTGGTAAAAACAAACTGTCCACTGCGTTGTAAGAAAACATGAAAATATCAATTATTAGAGAATTTCAATAGCAATTTCAGTGACTCATATGGTAAGACTATGGTCGGAAGTGGTCGATGAGCACCGATAATGGTGCCCTGAACAAGTTTTGGGGAGTCATTGATAATGTTATAAACATACGTATCTATCCCGCATTCTAACGGCCGAATGTTACGTCAGATTTAGTCTAAATTTGGACCACTCGTTCGGACGAGTTTGTTAGCAAAAACAAACCGTGTGCATGTTTTTGGACCAGAAAGTAGGCTATAGGTTTTTTTAGATTTTTGTACTACAATGAAATCTTGTCAGACTTTTGTCTAAAGAAATAAATATGGAAGAACATTCTGCACATTTATTTAGCTAGTCTAGTTGAACTAAAATCGATCAAAACAAAAATACCCCGTTCAAATCCAACTGGGGGCAGCTAAGCGAGTTCGTCCGCTGCGAGCGAAGCGAAGTGGTGCATAATCCAAGTCCGCAAGGTCAAGGTGCAAACTCGCAAAGCGAGTGTTTCCGCTGTGAACGGAACGAAGATGCGCTTGAGCCATAGATGAGGGCTGAGGTGAAAGCAAGTAATGACAATATATTTCGTACACGCAAGGAATCCGTCTCCACAGCGCCGAGTCCCACAACATGGAGTCTCCACAGCGCCGAACGGGATACCTGGAATAATCTCACAGTTTTGACAGCCGAATTGGAATTCACAAAAGCAAAGAACCGTGTGGTAATGACGTGAATAATGGCGTGATACGCCTCGAATTCTAAAGTAACATAATGAATTTATGTACTTTTCATGCAATTTTATCTCGTACTTTTGAGATGCTCGCAGTTAATCTTGAATAAATATGTAGAGCCCCTTATATATTACCAGAATGATTTGGTTTAACATTACAAATCAAGGAATGACTCAAATTTTGCATACATTTAATCGCAGATAACCTACCTAACCTAATACTCCTCGAATTCTAAAATAACACGAGTTTTAGAGAGTAACAACACTTCATCGCAATAGGAGAAAATAATGTGTAAAGTTTTTAAACATGGGAAAATATTCGTTAGGGTCTATCAAACTAAAACCAAAGATTTTTCATTCCTGGGAGAGCTTCCCCCTTCATCGAAACTTTAATAGTTTGAAAATATTAATCTTGGAAGTGATCATATCTTGATGGGAAGTAACGTATTACTATGGTTTGTTTTTCAAATTGAATTTACTGTCAAGCGTAAATGTAGGAACAATTTTTCGACGATAGTTTTTTATTTATTTTTTTTTAATAAATAAAAGATCTTTAGTTATAATTTTCCAAAGGACAGAATCGATATAAAGGACAATACAATTTTTCAAATTTAGTCAATAAATCGTTTGTAGATTGCCAAATTAAATCAAGTTCTCGCCCTTTAGTGAGCTTCTCCCTTCATCTCCTCCAAAAATACGACTAATGTGGATGAGAGAATCGAACATAAACCTACGTACTGCCATGCATTTTTTAAATAGAAAATTAAGTATCTGATTAATTGTTTTTCAATATTTTTGTACACTAGGGTAGACCACTGCGTGCTCAGCACGCCGACCCCGTTGGAACCTTCTACACGCATAAGCTATGTTTTCTTTTCAGTAAAGGTATATACATTAATAATAACATCGAAGCAAAGATGGTAAATAATAAGTAATGTTCAAATCAAATTATTTCGTATATTTTATAACATCAGTTATAATAAAGATCAAAAGAACAAGCAAGGCTCAGGTGTACACTGAAAAAAACTTTAATAGAACTCTAAACATTTTCGACCAAAGATATTATGTTATCTTTTAGAAACTCGGCAAAATAGAGACAGCTCAGTGGAATCGTTCAATCTTTTCACGCAGCTGATAATATTTCACTTAAAGCGCACACCACAAAATAAGACGCAAGATTCCCTTGACTGGTGGATTTATCGCGTGCAATATCTGGAAATCGTGTCCAGTGTTTTAGAGAGCCTCTCGAGTCGTCTTCTAAATTGAATTGTTCAGAACGTGACTCGAATTTTTTAAATGTTAAGTCAATCTAATATTGATAAAAGGTCAAATTTACACATTGTATATTGATTTAACTGATTTATGCTGATTCACAGTTATCACTTCAATGTGTGGGAACAAAATTATTAATAACTAGTGGATCCGTCAATGCATCGCTACTGCTTGAATTAACTTCAACGGCAATTATTTGATTTCATTACTTTCACTTAAGTAATCAAATTGCGAATGGTTATTATGTCACTTAAGAATAATATTATGCAAATTTAGACTTACAGTTTGTAGGAAATTAGTGCATTTTATTTTTATTGTAGCTACCCCATTTGAATCTTTTTGATCGTAGTGACCATATTCTCTAAACAATCCTGGTGCATATGTATAAATTGTGAAATTTTTAATGAAATTAGTCGAGTATTTTTTGAGAATAGAAAAGTAAATTTTATCGATTATTATTAAATTTTAAGGTTAGTTATTCCATTTCATCATTTTTACTTAGGTAATCAAATTTCAAATGTTTTTTTTTTAAATATAATTTAAAAATAATATTACATCGTTTTAGCTTCTAGGATGTTAGTTTAATTTATATTTTTTATTGTATAGGAATAGTAACGCCATTTCAACCCTTTAGACTGCAATAATTTTAATTGTAAAAGTAATATTGTAATGTCTAGTAATGATAGATATATGGATAAACTGTGAAATTTTTAGTGAAATCTGTCGAATAGTTTTTGAGACTATAGAGGACAAAGAAAAAGAAACAAACATTCATGTTTATTATAGAGAGATAAAGAGTAGATTACATGTTTTGAATGTTGCTCAAAAACAGAAAACTCGCTACATCAAACTTACAAATTTAACGCAATTATTTATGTAGGCTATATAACTATGGACAATGAACAATCAATGTTTTATTTAGATTGTTTTAACTTCAATTTGGTTCGTCAAGCTACCGTACGCTATTTACGTACACTTGCTAAACCATCAAGTATTTTACAATGAAATGCGTAACACAACTTTACATTAATTTTATTCTTGTATAAAATGTAGGCCTAAATGAATTTACGACGTTGTGAGTTTTTATGTACTCTATTTACACCTTGTTGACTCACATTTTCAACTAAAATATTATCAAAGATGAGACTGCCCTGATATTTTAGGTACGTTTGAAATGATAAAACTGCCCCGCTCATTAAAGGGGATCAAGAAGGGTCGCCTCGCCGGACCAGTAATGCTGAAATCAAATTGCCCCGAGCACCTGTTCCTGCGTTATTATTTTTGTCCCTGCGTCCAGTCAATAACTGCAGT
>JAGFPH010014521.1:0-13791 GCA_018207615.1 Philaenus spumarius | reverse complement strand
AAATAAGTTCGGAAGAGGATTATAAAAACTGTCTACGGATGGATGCAAGATACCTTTGGTGAGCTGCTAGAAATGGACACACCTTTAACTAACAAAATAAGTTCAGACAACTTGATGAAACAATTTAGTCAAAACACTGACCAAAGAACAAGCCATATTAAACTACAGACTCGTTGTGGAGAATGCAGCTATGATAGTTTTAACATGTACTTACTTACATGTTTTTTTACGGATGAAATAAGTGGACACTTACTACTAAGGTGGTTTTGATGTTGAAAACACAATGACAGGGGAGATCGAAAATGCAGACTGGAGATCAGAAGGAATGCTACTTCCATTACAACAGCTCACAGGCCGAAATATCCCTTTATCATCAAAGGAAATACGTCTTAATTTCTCAAGCTACTTTATTTGTGATCAGCGGGCTGTCCTGTAGCAGGAAAACATATTGTCACAATCGTAAATTATTGTACAACGAACAGTACGCAAAATGTTTTCTGAAATACTATTACGATCTGTTTGTAAATATAATTAGAACAATTTAATAGCAAGAAATTGAATTTTAGAAACAAATAAGTAAATATAGATTTATGTGAAATATGGATTGTTTTAATTACCCTACAACATATTATAGTGTAATAACTATAAATAGTAACTAACTAAACTAAAATATTATTATTATGAAAGTTGAAAAGGGGGTGTATGTTAAAAGCACAATTTTCTTAATCTTCTCTGTAAGCCTATGTTGAACAGCTAAACATATTCCAGAAAATTTAACAGAACTCAGAATTTGTGAATGTTCATTTGGACTGTTTTTTACATGTTTGACAGTTCCCTTCCCTTCAACTTATTGAGCGAAATTCACGATACCATTCTTATAAATTAGTTGTTAAAATGAATAATTATGTGAAGATTCGTTTCACAGTATTTACTGGATTAAAATTATGCAATACAAAACAAATATATAGGCTGTACATTTCCTATACCCATTTAAGAGTTAAACTGAATGAACATAATATGGTAAATTCATGATATATCAATAATTACTGTAAAATGATTTATGTAGCATGCAAATATAATAATTTGACTTACTTACATTTTAATTTAACAGAATAAAATCACACCAAATAAATAATAGGAGAGATCTCAGAGATGTTTATTCTTCAATGTTTGCGCCAACACTACCATACACTTCAAACCTTATTGTCAAGCCTAAGTGTTGCACAAAATTTTTCGGTCTCGACCAAATCGCTTCAAACGTTTGCACAAAAAAAACTACAGTGCCATACGTTTCAAACCTACCATCAAAATGTTTGAAGTGTATGGGGGCTACAGAATGGCCCTGTTAGGACTAAATGTAAATTATAATCAATCGATGAAGGCTATTTGAACTATAAACATAATATACAGTAGATAACACAATGTTTTTGTACGTTTGACCTATTTTTAACTGTAAAGCAAAGGACGCCCTTTTGATAGTATAAAAGTAAAAATTGAATTTTTCGTTTACTGTACAAGTTTTAATTTTAAAAATTACTTTGTTTGCAGTAGAAACTTGCGATCAAATCTGGACGTAGCTGGACCACGAGAAGACAGCTTAGATCAATCTTTCAGTTCTGTACCTGTCTGAAGATATGTAATCTTGTATTCGTTAATGTACGAAATTTATTCATGATCTCGGGACTGTTTGATAACTTTAAAACAAGAGCTAGATAAAACTTTACATATGAAAATTTCTCTTCCCTGGAAAGATAACTTGTTATGCAGTAATATGGGTCTAAACATATCTTCGGAAACGCATATTTTATCAGCTATCAGCCATTTTGTTCTTTTTACTAAATAATGTATATCTCTCGAACGGTTTAACCGATTGAGATGTAATTTCGCGCGTTAATAGTCAATGTATAGGACCTAGTTTGAGAAAAATAACGAACTTGTTTCGATAATCAGTTTTAAAATGGCGGCCGTTTAAACATTTTAAAAGAAAATAACTCAGAAACATTCAAAACACGTCAAGAGTAAATCATCGAAGCCCGTTTAGTGTCCCATCGAACGGTGTAACTGTCAAAGGTTAAAACAGCGTCCGTATATGGTGAGTTGTAGGGCAAACGCATAATACTATGCACCGTTTTCGCACATTCACACCAACGGACGCTGTATTGTTGTTGTAACGTTCGACAGAAACTGAAACGGGCTACAAAACATGTAAGGGCAGTTGGGCAGTCGGGGTATCCAGGTCATGATTTTACAATGTGAGTGTGTAGTTCATAATAAAATATGCAGTAATCAAAAATACAATAGTAATTTTTTTTGGTATTTACAAATAAAGAAGAAACCTAATCCTGAAGGGCCCAGTTACCCCTAGAAATTGGGGCAACTGGACCATAATGGCCTAGCTTTCATACAAAATATTGTTACTTCAATTGGGGTAAGTGGGCCTGTTGGCAAACATGTAAATCCCATTAAAAAAATTACAAGTCATTTGTCGACACCAATACAGTTATCTACGATTGAGTGTAAGTCTTTGAGGACTTTCTTACTATACCTTCTTTGGCATTGTAGGATTCTTCTTTTGTTTCCATAAACTTCATTGTTTTCAAATAACGTTTAAAAAACATGACATAACCAGTATTTGTTTGGTTTGTCACTTTTGCTATTTTACAGATTTTTGTAAAATAATTAAGACGACACCACGTTGTTGTGGTGGCGCTACAAAATTGAAAAAAAAATAATGCACAAAAAATACAGCACTTAGAGATATGAGACGAACAGTTGTTGAAGGAAGAAGCCATTGTCCTTCAGTGTTGCCAATTATTTAAAATGAAATGATTCTCGCAGGTTTTATGAAAATAACCCATGTCCCAGTTACCTCCTGTGTCCAGATACCCCAACTAACCTTAATGTTTTCCAATTGTTTTCATTTGAAATGCCTAAACGGCCACCATTTTGAAACGGATTATAAGAACAAGTTGATTATAATTTTCAAACTAGGTCTTCACATCGATTACAAACGTTCGAAATTTCAACTCGATCAGCCGAGCGGTTCCACAGATACAAATTATTTAGTAAAAAATACAAAATGGCGGATTGTTGGTAAAAGAAACGTTTCCGAACGTTTTTGGGAAATTTTTTTCTTTATTTTGGCCCGTATTGCGACCGCCCCTGAATCAGTATATGTTTTGTTTTTTAAGTCGTTAAGTTGTCCCGGCACTAGATTTTCAACCACACTGTTAGATGCTACAATCTGTACATCTATTGCACCGTTGTTAAAACTGTGATGAAATAAATATATTTTTTGTAATATGAAATTTGTTTAATAAAACTTGTTTTATACTTAGTATACTATTGAAAGCCCGATAATGGAAGAATACGAAGAGGTTGAAAACAGAATATCTTAATACTGAGATTGACAAGGAAAAAATATTGAAGACGAAAGAAATAAAGACCATGATATAGATGGACCGAAGAGTGCCTGAAAATAGTTTGCGAGATATCACTTTTGTACTCCAATTGAAAGACTAGTATAAGCAAAGACAACAAAAATGGAAGTTATTATTCGGGTCAACGGAGGAAAGAGTACGATCCATATACGAAAGTGTCCGCCTCACGAATACAAGAATGAAGACAACCGTTGTGACGCTGGGCCTCCGCTTCGGACACGAGCTGTGACGTAGCGAACGCTAGTGTCCTTGGTCCTTAGGATCCTCTTTAAATCCGAAGTTGTCAGGATGGCCTCCGAGCTAAAACATAAGGCGGGAAAACGAAATCTTTCTTTTTATATACGGTTTAAAATTATTTTGAATAAAATTTATCTACAATATAAACACATAAACCATACTGGCTCGTCCTATTTAAACGTCGGAGGATCGCCGAAAGAAGCACGGAAAGGAACCACTCAGCGCGAGTCTAGTCGGCAAACGTTCTCCCAAAAGACTGCAGATTTGCAGTCCATTCAATAGAACCCTTAGAGAAGCTTGCTCTCCATTTCCGACACCATCTAGTATTTAGTGAATGATCTCCAATTATGGGTAATTATATGTAAAAAATGTATATGGCCACACGGTATGGCCGTGATCTTAATACTATGTAAGGGATAAGGATGGACTAAGGAATGAATGTTACGAGCCACCAAGGGAACCATAATCTAGGTCGAGGATACAAGAATCCAGCAAGTCCATAAAGAACGTTGACCCACAAAGAATGAATGTGGGATAACGGGATGTCAAAAATTGTCCAGAAGATACAAGTACATTGTGAAGACTGTTTGGGAGGACATACGACAAAATGGCTACGTATATACAAACAAGTTTTAAATATAGAACAATAAAAACACATTGAAATTTTAACTGTTTTATTTACACAACATGCGTGCACATAACTAACACCTCACTATACTACTACGTCTTCTGCGTCTATGACTTCGACTTCTAGACTTACTACTGCGTCTAGAGTGGTGACGCCTTCTGCGAGACCTACAACGGCTGCGTCTCCTGCGCCTGCGTTTTCTGCTGCACCTACGTTTCCTAGATCGCCTGCGTTTTCTGCTGCAGCTACGTTTCCTAGATCTTCTGCGTTTTCTGCTGCAGCTACGTTTCCTAGATCGCCTGCGTTTTCTGCTGCAGCTATGTTTCCTAGATCGCCTGCGTTTTCTGCTGCAGCTATGTTTCGCAGATCTTTTTCGTTTACAACGCCTCTTCGGTGCGCGCATGATGCACTTCGGTTTGCATTGTCCTCTCCGGACCACCATCGCTGGAGAAGCCTTTTCCACAGACTTGATGAAACCATGATCAAGTCCATGTTTCAGCGTCATCATGACGTTACGTTTGATCTTGGCCTTATCGATGCCGTACTCGTTTCTAATATAATTGACGATCTCCTTTGCCGTACAGCCTTTGGCATCGTTTAGGTTCTGCATGGCCGTCAGTACCAACTGTGGTGCATACCAATACTGGTGCTCTTGTGTTTTCGAGTTGAGCGGTGCCGCATTCGCTTCTTCCTCCGACATTTTGAGACGTGCACTGAAAATTTGTAGACAGAAAATTTAGACGATCTAATGTTAGTTTGAATTTGGATAAATCTCGTAGTCAAAGTTTTACGTTCGGTAAATATTTGACAATAATTTTTTGACAAGAGGAGCCGAAAATTTAAAGTCTCCCTGAAAGCATTGTTGACCAAATGAATTATTGTCGGAAATGTGCTAAGGTAGGGGTTTCAAGGACCTTACAGAGAACGCTAAAGTTTTGGGTGGAGAATTTTGTGTTTGAGAATTTAAAAATATATAGATCGCGCTACTGTCCAAACAATTGAAATAATGATGAAAAGTAATTTTTGCTTGAGTTACTTTATAAATGTGCAAAATAAATTATAAAACATTGAGGTATTACAATTTTTAAAACAAAATCACATGTTGTAAAACGTACGTTGCACGTAAAAATTCTAACAAAGTTCAATATACTCTCTTTCTACGGCAAAAAAATAATAATTCGACCACGTAGCTGAACCGCTGACGTGAATTGAGCAAATTTTCAAAATTAAGTTTATCAAATTAAGGGAAATAGGTCTACTCACGACGGTGCTGAATAGCTGCCTATTTGTACGAAATATATTAGTAGAATTGGTTTGCGCCTAAGCCTCCAGCTTCAACTCACGCACTCGTAGCGGAAAAACACCTTGCAGCCTCGGGTTATGAGCTTCGCTTCGCTCGCAGTGTAACAACTCACCCGTTGGCCTCGGATGAGAAGATGCCCCCACCACGTAGCTTTGAACTGGGTACTTTTATGATATTTTACGTTTTTATCGATTTTGGGGGAACCAAGCAAGCTATAAGGTCGCATAAAAAAACAAAAAGTGCAGAACAACATCCTACATTTATATTTTTAGAAAACACCCTGAAAAAATAATTCTCGTAGGAAAACCTCAAAGAATAGTTACTTCCAGTCAAAAAACGTGCTTTCGGTTGTTGGATTTCTTTGGCTAACGAACCGTCCGAGCTACATAGACAACCAACATGTGTACCAAATTTGAACCAAATCGGACTTAAAATGCGGCCGCTAAAGTGCGAACACACCCACACACACCCCCACACACACACACCCACACACACACACACATATATATATAAATTCGCTAATAACCAGCAAGGTTCAGGTCTACATTTAAACAAAAACCTAACCTAAAACGTTATAAATACGAATAATTAATTGTTTCAAATTTTGAAATCACTTGTTAATGGAAATATTAGAGCAATCAGCTGATTACTATACCAACACTAAACAAATTTAATTATTATTTAGTAGATTAAAATTGCAGTATAGTTTTTTTGTTTTTTTTTATGTCCAACAGATGGCGCTTTTTTCAAAATGTACACAAAAACACTCGTATATTCCAAATGCAACTTTGTGTTAAAATTTCAAAGCAATCGTTGAAGAACTTTCGGAGATTTAAGATTTTGAACAGACCAACATTAACATTTTTTTTTATGGAGTTTATACATTTGAATCAACTGTTGTATCTGTTATTTTATTATATTGGTTGCTGTGGTAATGCATGTAAATACGTTCAAATAACATGGCTGCCTTAGTCAGTTACAAGCCTAACCTAAAATTATTTTTTGTGCTTAATTTTATTTATATATTTTTTTCTACATTTTAATAGATATTCTGCTATTCGGGGTGAAGACAAATCTAACAAACCAAAGATTACAAAAATTGGTTCAGCCGTTCTTGAGTTATAAGTGATCTAACAAACCCGACTTTGTTTTATATATAGCCTATATATATAGATGTATGTAAGCTACATGATTTGTTTAACTATTTAGAAATAAATTAACAGCTGGAATAATAGAACATAACTTTACATGGACAAATAATGGTAACCTATTAAAATAGGAATCACAAACATGCGTAAAATTAAACTTTTAGATAGAGCAAAGTATTCTAACAAAAATATAGCTAAAACTGAATAAACATAATATCACAAACACAAGTATTTTATTAAAATAGATGATGGCGGCTTCCTTTCAGTAAATAAAACGTTTAGTCATACTATTATGGTCAAACTGCAGTTTTGTAATGCACATAGAAACTTATACATAACTAATTATAGCCATTCTCTCTTTGAAATTTCAATTTCAAATGAATATAAGAACAGATCAAAAATAATATTTGTGGCTATTTCAAAATATAGAATTTAAGATTGTTTTTCTGATTTTATAGGCTAATAGCAGTTTAAACTTCAATAAGTTAGTTCGTCATAATCAACAAGAGAAAATTCTGAAATATTTTAGATGTTCTTTTCAGTTTAATTGTTTTTACTTTTCCTGCAGAAGGAATATAACACACAAACGCTTATAAAGTACTTGACCTAGTATGTGTTTTCAATTAAAATGTATGACAGGCGTCTGCAAATGACTTAGTCAAGCTGAACTCGCCAAGTACGCTTCAATTCCAATCTTGGTATTAAACCTGGATCAGTCAAGTAAACCTCTCCTCATACTAAGGAGACTTCACTTATTAGTAGTGATGTAAGCCGGAAATATTCCCAGTGGGAAGGAACTTATAAAATGGGAATATTTCCGGAAATATTTCCTCGGCCAGGAAATATTCCCAAAAAGTGTTAATTTATAAAAATCCTTATTTTGAACATTTTAATGCTTATTAACGGTCTTCGTGTACATTAAAATTAAGCTATTTCATTAAAATTCCTCATGTTTATCTAAGAATAATAATAAGGAAATATTACCTTTTTCTACGATAATTTTGCACTTATTTTCAAGAGCAATGCACCTTAAGTCAATCGTCTTTAAAAAAATAATAATAAATCGTGATTTCTTAGGATTTCTTTATAAACTTTAATTTTATAAAGTGATACTCACTTTGATTTAAACAGGAACAGGATTAAAGATAAGTAATTTAATATAATTGTTGGTAGTAAAGTGCCAAAAACTAACATCTTCAAGATTTTTAATATTACACAAGCACAAATTTAAATATAATAAGTTTACATTCTAATAATTAATTAATAATTAATCATAATGCAGTCTCATACTGTAGTCTAGGCTAATCTTACTGTAGTATATTGGGAAATCTAGTTATTTCATGACTTATGAGGGGAAAATTTTTCCCCTAATAGTGATTTCAGCTAATCATTCGTTTTGATTTTGTCTGACAGCTGTGTGGTTATTATAGAACCAGTTAGTTTGTGTGAGATTAATAAAAGTTAAAACTATTGAATACATGTGTTTACCTTTGTCTTTAACTATTTTTAATAACTAATTGTTACTTTATGTAACAAATATGAGTCTTTGAGTTATCTTGCTCGTAAATCGTAAATTCCCGGGAATTTATGAATTTTGGGAATATTCTTGGGAATTTTACATCACTACTTATTAGCGAATTTCCATAGGAAAAATGAGCTATTGCAGTGACCCTTATGGTAAGATCTAAGGTCGGGAGTAGTAAATGAGGATTGATTATGGTCCCCAGAACACGTTTTGGGGTGTATTAAAAATTATATATATATATATATATATATGTGTGTTCGCACTCTAGCGGCCGCATTTTAAGTCTGATTTATTCCAAATTTGGTACACACGTTGGTTAGCCAAAAACGACAGGCCAAAACGTTAGCCAAAAATCCAACAACCGGAAGTGCTTTTTTGACCGGAAGTAACTGTTTTTTTATACGTTTTTAAAGTTTTATAAAAAAATATTAAATGTAGGATATTATTCTGCACATTTTGTTATTTTACACGACTTATAGCTCGTTTTTTCCCCCAAAATCTACCAAAACGTAAAACATATAAAAGTACACGGTTCAAAGCCACGAGGTGGATTTTACCGTGGGGGCATCTTCTAATCCGAGGCCGACGACCGAGTTTGTACGCTGCGATCGAAGCGAAGCTCATGACCCGAGGCCGCAGGGTCGAGTGGAAAGAAGAAGCGCGTGAGTCGAAGCTGGAGGCTTAGGTGAAAACAAATTCTACTAATATTTTTCGTACACACAGGCAGCTGTTCAGGGCCGTCGTGAGTAGAACAATTTCCCAAATAGTTGGCTGAAACCCTAAAACATATAAACTTAATTTTGGAAATTTGCTCAACTCACGTCAGCGGTTCAGCTGCGGGGTCGAATTATTTGTACAATGTGTTGATATATTTAACTGTATTAATTTATCTCAAAACTGGTAACAATTTTAACTGAATGTTACGAAAAGGTATGAAAACTTCATCATAGTAGTTACGATTTATGGTTGTATTTTCTTTATTCAAATTACAGACAAACTATTGTTGTCAAAAGATAGTGTTTATCTGGTATTATTAGAAACACATCAAAAGTTGCCGGTGGCATTGCAAGCAAACATAAACACAACAAACAGTATCTAATTAAAACATAATACCGGAATTAAATAGAATATTGATGCTGAATTTACTTATAAACTAGTAAGTCCTCGTGAAAAATCACAGACAGATTAGTCAGATACACATCAGAAATATACTTTCAAAAAAAAAAAAAAAAAAAAAAAAATATTTAAAAAAAAAAAAAAAAAAAAAAATACTATTTGAAAACAACAGATTTGGTCTAGATGTACCTATGATGACGGTGATGTTTAACTTGGTAAATTAATGTGTACAAGGATTGTAAAACTGTAGCCTATTTGTTAAAATTTTATATTCATTATTATATATCCAAATAAAGATAAAAGTAATATATTTTAATTGCTTTCTAGCTTCATATTGATAGATTGAATGATTTAGAAGTTATTAATATTATAATGAAGAAATGAATAATGGAATATGTTATACGAAGATATAGGAATGTTTCCGAAGTTAAACGAATAGGTATCTCTTCTTTAAACTTGTATAAATGAATATATTGATAATAAAAGGTTGTATTACATTTATTTTATAACCTCAATGCAAATCTTATAACTTATTATAGGCTAAATTAGTTCTTTAAAACTCACAAGACTTATATTGATTGAAATTGTAAACATAATCCCAAAGTATAATCTACGCTGGATTTTGTTTAAGTTTAGTATTACAGATGATGGGCGAAATCAGCTGTTATATTATGTTGTTATTCGCTTTTATATGAGTTGACTACAATCTTTCAATTGAATTTAATTCTACAATTCATTATCAGAATTATTAGCATTTGCAGGTATTTAAAAATATAAATTATTAATTTGATGTTACAAAATAAATCACTACGGCTAATCTGTATTATTCTTATAAAAAGAAGAGAGGGACTAATTTGTACACAACGTATTTGTGTATAAATCTATGCGTAGTTACTTCATTAGTAAATCATTACAAGGCTATATTTTACAATCTAAGACAATTAGAATTTAGTTTGTTATCAATAATAATTATTCTGGCTCTTGTTGCCGAAATTTGCATTGACCTTTAATTTTAACTAATTGCATTCTGTGAATAATTCACTATTAGGCTAGATTTGCTTTGTAGATGTTTAAAAAGTAATGTATTAAACTTTTATTTTAGATACGTTCATTTTTCTAACTATATTATTTCGTACATAAATTATTAAATAATCGGAAATCGTTTTACTTCAGTACATTGTTTCCATGATTTTTAAATGGCTTTAATAAAAATAATCTAAATCTATAAGACTAGCTACGGAAATCAGTTTGTAGAGAAAACAAATCCTCGTTAGCAAAACTTTAAAATTTCAACAATTAGTCGACATAGTTGCGATTTCGGAATATTTATTTTAATGATGGCCTTTCAAAGTTCTGAAATAGATTAAGTACTGTCGCAATCGCAGAAAAAAGGTTTCAGTTTTATTTGTTTGTTTTACAGGGATGAGGAGATTTAAACATTTAGACCTAGACTTTTTTGGGTGAAGTTTAATCATATAATCCTACCCTGCAAGAATATGAAATTCGATCAATATTTTAACTACCTCAAATCACCGGCCAAACAATTCTTAAAAATTACATTCGATTGCCGGTTTCGACTTCACGCTGTCATTTTCAAATCTAGACATAAATTCATGTCAGTTGTTCAAGAATGTCATCTATAAATTTAATCTGTAAATTTCATCGTGACAATATTAAAATTATTTCTTACAATTAATTATCGGTAATAGTTTTGGCACTATTATAAACAAGAAAATTAAACCCACTGCGCACAAGTATTAAACAATAGTTAAACCTTGTGTATATAGAGTGCAAAGTTGAGTTAACTTTGCACCCGTGATACACACAACGCTTTTCCTACAGCTACATTTTAAATTAGTGTTTCAATTTAAAAAAATATCTGTTTTACAGAGGTTAGTTCCATAACAATCAACATTTTCAAAACATAGACTTTATTGAAGTAAAGTATATTATATATGAAACTACAATTAATTTGCAAGTTTGTCCTTTTTCAGCGTCTGTTTAAACTTTTACATGACAACTTATTAATATCTTCTTTGTAAACAACAGTTACGAGAACGTTCTACCGCTCAGCAAAGGTTTACATTATACATTACTTAATGGACAGATTAGAAACACTGAATATACAGTGTCCATTTTAACTAGGCCACCATTGCATCTCCAAAAGTACAAGTGTACCGTTCTCGCAGGCGTCTACAAAAATTTGGAAGCTGCGGTCCGTGGTCGACGAAGGTTAAAGCGAGAACAGCACAAGCAAGTTTCGACGCCTTAATAAAGTAAAAAAAAAAAAGGGGGAAATACTCACATGCACCACTGAAAGCTGCATAAAAATTACTGTCACAATATGCACAATTATACACTATATATATTCAAATAAAACGGTATGTTCAATAACTCAGTACACCCATTGAAAATAATCAACTATTCAATTTAATTTTGTTTTAAGACAAAAAATAAAATTTAAAAAAAAATTACAATTCATATCAAAATTAGTACCAAAGTTTCAGTTGAAGAAATAGTTGTTACAATTAAAAGAAAATAAGATAAATTGAAACAAAATCAGACAAAACATGTACAGCAAGGCTTTGTTCTTATTTAGTCATTAATTTAGTAATTACAATGACTCCAGGTCAGAAATTTATATTAGAACAGTTGTTAATTAAAGCAGTTTTGTTTTATAAAAAGGTAGGCTGATGTTTTTGGTTTTTATATAAAATAGGCCTTCTGAAGAGGCTCGCCTATGCAACTTAAAACTGTAGCTATGTTAATTAACAAAATTAATTACAGCCAAAATTCACTGTGAAACAATACATTACATATCAGTTAAATTACTCTGTGATTCTAGTTATTTAAGAAAGGATGCGTTTACAAAATTGTTACAAGGGTTGAAAGAAGTATGACTTGACAAGTTAATCAGATAAGAATAAAATTTAAACAAATTAATAACTAACAAATGGAAGACATTCAGTAAGATTCATTAAGCTTTAGTAGTGCCTGTAGGTTTTTTAATTTACTTACTGGAAGTTCCTGGTATAAATTATCTAGGCGACATCTCTAGCGTGGGTTGTCGCAGCACAAAAATTACGTGTGCTTAGCTGTAAATCAGAATTAAAAATGGACGATTGCAGGCTTCTAAAGCAAGAACCGCCCGGTGCTAGCGCTTTCTATTTGCGGTGACGAAAAGAGACACTATTCGCTAGTTGTATTAGTTATGTTACTGTCTGCAAGATCGCGCGGGTGTATCTAAATTATGTATTTTCGAATTATAGTGGCGAATTTTAAAGTAGAGTGGTACACAAGATGTACAGCAAACTTTAAATGTGGGACTTCACCTGCCCTTTAGTGAACCTTAAAAATATGATTTTGAAATTTCAAAAATGAGCCGACCTTTTCGAATATGGCGGACAACTTTTGCATTTATTATGGAACACTCTGTATTTTATGATGATTTCTGGTTTTACAAATTATTTTAAGACTTTTTTGTTCTAGGTGTTTTTTTGATACGACTTACCGTTTAAAAGTTAGAGCGCTATAAAGTTTTAAAAACACCCTAACTGAGAAGATGATACTTTGGTATGGAAACGCTCTTAACACTAATAAAGCATTTTTTAGACAAACAAATTACTTTTTTAAATCAACAAATATGATTTTTGTTAATTTTTTGAAAACCATAATACAGAGGAATTGAGTGAACAAACTACAAATTAATCAAACATGAAAACGAAGTTGATAACAAATGTTTAAAATCAGGTGATTCACAATCCAGAATTCATTCAAATCCAAAATCATCATAAAACATAGGGTGTTACAAAAAAATTTAAAATTTTGCCGCCATTTTAGAATATATAAACATTTAAAACTTTACTTTAAAATGAGAAATTGTAGGCTAATAAACAGAGGGCTTTCGTTAAACAACAATTAGAACAATGAGAATGAAAAGCTTGTTTTAAAAAACTAAAAAAAGTATTTGCTCATTTAGAAACGTTATTTGTTTCTCTAAAAAAATCTTTATTAGCGTTAAGAGCGTTTCCATCGGTTAAAAACGTTTCCATACCAAAATATCATCCGCTCAGTTAGGGTGTTTTAAAAACGTTATACCCCTCTAACTTTTAAACATTTAGTCGTATAAAAAAACACCAAGAACAAAAAAGTCTTAAAATATCTTGTAAAATCCAGGGGTAATCATCATAAAATTCCATAAGAAATTCAAAAGTTGTCAGCAGTATTGGTTAATGGCGGTAAATTTTTGAAATTTCAAAATTTCAGTTTTAATTGTCCCTAAAAAGCGGGTGAAGTCCCCCATTTAAAGTTTGCTGTACATCTTGTAGTTTTGGAGAGCCAGTTAAAATGGCCTCTCTGTATAAAAAACTTGTATTGTTTTGAATGCTCAGAAC